>CP139508.1:47446768-47656214 GCA_021014915.2 Artemisia tridentata subsp. tridentata
AACGGATATCTTGCTAAAGGAACAAAACAACATGATTAATGGATTGGCAATTGAGTGCACCAATTGTCAACGGTGCTTAACAAAGTTCTTTTGGTAAAACACGATTTGAAAGGGATTACACCTAGAGGCGGAAAGTCAACCTTTCAAATGTGATCGGTATTAAGGAGCTGAACGTGAGTCTAACTTGAAGACTCTGGAATAAAGACAAGTGCTGACTGGGAGACAACCCGGATTTATCTTTTAATTTTCTGTTCTGTGTCGAGTCTGTCAGACCTGCAGAAGATGCGGCGCATCTCTATCAATAAGATGCGACGCATCACCTGCACTGGTCATATCTTATTTTATTTTATTTTTCTGCATTTTTTTTATTTTTGACTTTAAAACTTTCTGTCTGTTTATTTAATGCGGCGCATCCCTGGTTAAGGATGCGACGCATCTTTTATTCTGATTCGTATTTATTCCAGGCTCAATACGGCGTATCTTTTTCTATAAGATACGGCGTATCGACTAACCTGATGATGTACAATTTAATATTTCCTACAGGTTGTTGATGCGGCGTATCCAATATCCCATGGATACGGCGCATCGACACTCTGACCTGTAATTTTTAGTATTATTATTTTTCTAACCAATGATTAACGAGATGTTCTCGAGTCTATTTTTCTGCGGTCTCTATATTTTTACAGGTCTGGGCAATTGAAGGTATTGATGAACTCCCATATTTTATATGCTCGCATTCTTACATGGAGGATCATACCGAGCAAATCTCAGGGGAGTTTTCCGTTCTAATTCTTTCTATTTCCTGTTTTTAATTTCAAATTAAACAACGAGGACGTTGTTTATCTTAAGTGGGGGGATGGAGAATTAGAACGTTACTTGTCCTTATTTTTCAAAAATTTGCTTAATATGTGCTTAATATGCTCAAATTTAAAATTTTTCTAGCATGTTTTTGTGAAATCAAAGTTGCATAACCCGCACACATGACCCCTATTTCCAAATTGTGAGGATTAAGCCTACTCAGTTTCCCAATATTTTACCCAAATTCCACAAAAATATGAGTGTGCCGGTGACTTGTAAACTTTAGAACTTGACTTGTATACTATTCGAGACCACCATAATAAGTATTATTTATATAATTGGAGTGACCTGTCTAAAGCGGTAAATTTCTAGGATTACACCCAAAAAGTCTTATATGTTATGTGTTATTAACTAACTACACTGGTTAGTTAACCCCCGTATAAACCCTTTGTTACTCTCACTTTTAGAGTAAGATACCCCTAGAAAAACCCTTAGAGCCATTCCTTTCGTTTCTTACACCTTTGTTATAATGTTTCGTTACACCCTTACACCTTAGCCTACCCTGTAGATTAGGATCCATGGTTGATTGCTTTAGGCAAAGTGTGTTTCCTTACATTACCTGTGTTCGCGTGCGTAATTCATTATCTTTGATTAGGTCGGGAAATTGCACGATGCAATTGGTGTGAAAGTAAATATTGTATAACTTTTAGTTTATTTTCTTGTGTTTACTACTTTCACTATTATTTTTATATCTGAAATTATGAAGATTTTTTGTGATGGTGAAGTGGTGAAATTTTACACCATTAATGTTTTTATTGATTGAAAGAGAAAAAGAAAAAAAAAAAAAAAAAAAAAAAAAAAAAGAGAAAATGAAAAAGAAAAAAAAAAGAAAAAAAAAAAGAGAAAAAGAAAAAAGAGAAAAATAAGAAAAGAAAAAAAAAGAAGAAAAGTTGGAAGTTTGTTTTAACCAACTTATGTAAAGTTTTGTATTAAGTGGGAGATATCACCACTACTTGTTGTTGTATATTATATATATGGATTGAATGAGAGTTGGCCGTTATGGGAACGCCAACTAAGGATATTCTTTGATTGAGATCTTGTTGAGTATAATTCGTGTTTACCTAAAGCGTGTGTTTCAAGTGTTAAAGCGTGAGTTGTCCAATGATATGAGTCTTATTCATGGGATGGTTGGGATAGTGATTAACCACACTTAGGATTTTAATTTATTTGTTTTGTTTATTTTTCATTTTACACCAATTTATATCCCAAATATTATCCATACCCTATATTATTCTTTATCAAAACCTTTGATTTATTGAGATTAGGGATTTGAGCAATCTTAAGTATCATAGTCGTGGATTCGGCTATGTATTTATGATTTTGTCGCCCTTTTTGATATAATATTATTGGTGAAGATTACTTGGTCCTATCTTTAGCCTATTCGAGTTAAGGATTTGAGCAATTGCAAGTATCGTGTTCGTGGATTCGATCATGTATTTGTGATTTTGTCGCCTTTTCTGGAATTTGAGATCGATAGAGATTAAGAAGAATGATTAACCCTTAACCAACAAACCCTTTTTACCGCTTTAGACTTGTTATTCCTTGACTTTAGTGGGGGAGATGTGTATTATGGCCAAGCTTATGACAGAATACTCGTCACGAACCGAGCAATTGAGCGAATTACTAAAATGTTACCACATAGATTAATTGAGTGATTTCAGTGATTTCATTTTCCTATTTCGTGAGGTGTTTGGTTGTGCAATTATGATAAAATGAATAAGTGCTTAATTATAAAAATACATCCTAATATCTTTTAGGATACATTTTCATAAGTTTTAATCTAAGGTTTACTTGGGGACAAGTAAAGTTCAAGTGGGGGGATATTTGATGAACTCAAATAAGTACATTTTATTACCATCATTTATCCTATGTATTTGACTTGTTTTATTATATTATATATGAGAATTGATATTTAATTGCTTACTTTTGTAATTCTCAGGTAAAAACAAGCATTTGGTGAAACTAAGCGATTTTGGACTAAAAATGGAGCAAAACAAGCAAGATTGGAAAAGTCTACTGAATTGAAGAGATTAAGGACCATTGCCTGACTTTGAAGAATGCGCCGCATGGATTTATCCCATGCGCCGCATATGAAACCTTGGTCAACTAGAAGAACCAACTTGTTTTACTCCAGATGCGCCGCATGAAGCTCCTGATATGCGGCGTATCAATCTCAAGACTTCACCAGATATCCAAGATATTGAAGAATATTCGCAAATATTATAATCCTGAACCCCACGCGAAGTTACCTTGATACGCCGCATCGGACCAATCCGATGCGCCGTATCGGCCATATACAATCCTTACCAAGAATTCAAGAGATCAAGTGAAGATTAGAAGCTTAATGAAGAATTCAAGATTACAAGTCGACACTTGAAGATGCTTTCGTATTTTGGCCATAAAATCTTCATCCGGACTCCGTTTTAGGTGATTCAAGCGGCCACGGAAAGAGAAAAAGGAGATATACCTGTATCTGAAGGAGATGCGGCGCATCTGGTCCTTAGATGCGCCGTATTGGGAGATGAGGCGCATCTGGTATTTAGATGCGCCGTATTGGGTCAGTTTCAGACTTGGAGGCTACGTTTACTTATAGATGCGGCGCATCTAACTCTCTAGATGCGCCGTATCGACCCAGATTTCAGAATCTATAAATACCGAACTCATTAACGAATTAGGGCATCTTTGGGAACCTTTAGGGTCATTCCCAGACGATCACAACCCCTCCAAACAGCAGAAGATCACCCTAGAAGACCTAATTATCCTTGAAGAGTATCTCTAATCATTGTAACGTATTCATTATGCTTAATACTCTATTAATTACGATTATGTTTATGCACTTTGTTATAGAGATTATGGGCTAACACACTCTTTTTATCTTTGGTATTTTCTATTGTTTGTTTATCTTAGTTTAGTTAGAATAAAACCAAACCCGTGCCAGTCTCTCAGGCTGAACCCCCCTTTACGTTAGTTTAGGAGAGTCGAATACCTCTAGAATTAGTATATTAGAAATCTCACTCTTAGTGATCGACACCCTACTTACCAACTAGGCTACATTGATCGGGTACACTGCCCGTTAGTGTTGTTATAGGTTAAGTCGGCAAAATATAAATGTAAAACTTGATAAGGAATAATCACCTATACAACGACACATCACTTACATGTGATGATTATTACTAAGGATGGCTACTAGTACTTGATCTTCATCTATTTCTTCTTAGATCATCATCTCACTTTTTCCCTCTTTTTTCCTCCTCCATAAAACCGGACCTCCAACACACTCAATAATAATTATGGATTTCTCTAGAAATCCCTAGATAATCTTATCTAGACACAACTTTGGTCCTTTTGCAAAAGTGGCCCCTCAAGTCTCATTCCTTCTAATTTGGTCACAACTAACTTATAACACATTTAATCTATTACAACTCCAGCCCCTTAGGTCCATTTCCTATCTATTTGTGGCACATAATACTTTCCATCACTTTATAACACATATTTTGACTATCACTTGACTATCGGGTTTGACTTCCACGTAACTTTGTTGACTAACCAATCACATTATGTCTTTATCCATTTTCATCCAGGGTGGGGTCCCAACACCTGGGAAACGGGTGTTACACCAAGGACTAATATTGCCATCTTTGCAAAATACCTCCAAAGGCTTCTTATGACAATTTGAGCATAATAGTGATCTATCTTGGTAACTTTCTTCCCCAGCTTCGGCTCTTTAATTCTCTTCCCAAATCCCGTGCTCGTTTTCTCGGTTTTTGCTTGATTTTGTCTTTTTTTTTCAATATCCGTACCTGCACATAAACAAACACAAAAACACAAATATTTTTGGCATTTTGGTTAGTTTTTTGTCGTTTTGGTCTTAAATTGGTCTAGAAAACGTATGTGTTTAAGCACATACCAAAATTCCCCCAGACTAAGATATTGCAGTGTCCTCACGCAATGTTATAAAAACACGTTTTTGAAACCAAAAATTTCTAATCTCTTTTTACTAACTTTGAGAAGTAGCAAAATTTTCAAAAGAGATTAAGAAATCTTAAGTTCTAAAAACTCCCCATTTTCCTTTTTATTCTATTTTTGTATTTTCTTATTTTCCACGTGACGATTTTGTTGACAATCATTATCTATCAATAACTTTTAGGGTCAACGAGTAGGAAACACGACTCATAAAGAAGTGACCATACGGATAAAATTCGTTGTCCCTGATTTTTCGCGAGCCCCCAAGCTAAGCTTAAAAATGAAATCATTGTTATTTACAAGTTAGATGCCAACACTACCCATGGAAGTTACTTGTGTAATTACCTCTTACTCCCATTTTCCTATTTTTCCTCTATTTATTTTATTTTTGTTGAGAAATGAATTGCTTCATATTCTCTCGTTTTGATAATTTTTGATTCCGATAAAGATACTAAATTAAGACGCTAAGTAGTTTTCAATCTTCTCTCGAGAACCGTTGCTTTGAAAATGAGGTCCACATCAAGGTTTTTTTAATTTATTTATTTTTGATTTTTCTCTTTTCATTTTTCACTTTTTTTTTTTCATTTTTCATCATCATCATTTTTTTTTGACTAACTTTTCACTTGCGTACCCTAAACGACGGAGCTTCACGGTTTAGTTCCAAGACCTTACACCTTCCGGAATAAAGGATCCAAGGGCCGTTACAACGGAGTGTTCCAAGACTCTAGACATTCCTGAAATGAGGATCCAAGGTGGTTAGACCAAGACCTCACACATTCCTGAACTAGAGGTCCAAGGGCCGGTGCAAGAGGGTAGCCAAGACCTAAACGCCTTTCGAAAATAAGGATCCAAGGCCCGATCTCGAATCCGTAGCTTAGAGCACTTAAAAAATGTATTTATTAAGTAACCTTGATGTGTACCTAATTTTTAATACAAGGATTCTTTTAAGAAGACAAAGAACTAATCATCGGCAAAACCTAACATCTTTAATTATTCTTACAATTATATATGGTGAAACATTTTTGTGGGAGCAAAAGGCCACAAGTAACTTCGATGAGCTCTAAAGAGAACCAACTACTCCACGCTTAGCATCTAACTTCTAAATAAACTCTATCATTTCTCGTTCTTCGCAAATTTAAAATCTTAAATAATAAGATCCGCGAATGCTTAGCCAAGAAAGGTTAAGGGGACAAGCTAGGGCTCAACACGCCCGATCAAGTCAGAATTTTATTCCTACTCTCACCAACGGAAAGTCAACAAAAATGTCAAAATTTATTATATTTTTGCAAAAAATTTTAAATTTTCTCATTTTTTGGACTTTTTTCATTTTTGGAGGAAAAACGGGGTTGCATGAGTAAACGGCAAAAAATGCAAGGCAAAATCAAATCGAAAGATTACCCCCCCAGACTAAAACGAGACATTGTCCTCAATGTCTTAAAGGTAAGGGTTCTCCTACATAAATCTAAGGCCGTTTATTAATTATGCCAAAGATAAACGTTAAACGACAAGATTAAGGATATCGGATGAGGAACGAATGATGAAACTCGAGTGGAGAGAAGCAAACCACGAGCACGAGAGTCTTCATTATTCGGGCAAATCCTGGACATATGGTATGTGCTTAAACACATACTTTTATTTGACCAAAACCGGACCCAAAACGATCAAAAACTAACCAAAATGCCAAAGATATTTGTGTTTTTGTGTTTGTTTATGTGCAGGAACGGATATCGAGAAAAAAGGACAAAATAAAGTCAAAACCGGGAAAACGAGCACGAGATATGGAAATGATATTTACAGCCGATGCCGGGAAGTTTTATGTCAATCAAGTCCTCAAAGAATCAAAATATCACAAGAATGGCCCTTGGATTACAAGTTTGAAATGTGGCAGAAATGGTCCCTAAGAATTTCAGATTTCACACATTAGTCTTTATTATATTAATTTCACCTAAATAACTAAAACCGGATTCCTTAAGTTAAAAATCCAACCCATTTCATATTAAACCCAAGCCCATGAAACAAGTCCACCAGCCCACCTCTTAAACCATAAACCCAACCCATGACCCAATCAACAACCCGACCCAGCCATCCAACCCGGTCAAAAGGTTAAAATACCGGTCAAACAAAAATAAATTAACAAACACTCCCCGCGCCCCAAATTTCTTAACCCAAAAAAACTACTGTACGATAAACCCTAAATTCACCATACCCAAAATTACCCCACTCTCATATAATTACCCAATGATTAAATGATGACGCACGTGTCAGGGAATGTCAGGCACTAAGGATTGCCAAGGTGGACAAATGGGAGCAAATGATTGGTCAAGCCACCTCACCAACGCAATCCAAGGGCCAAGGATTCAGCTTATGATTGAAGCTTGATTGGACGCTCAGGATTGGTTTATTGAAGGCCCTAGAACCCTCCTCAGCAGCTATAAATACCCACCTCAGTCTCAGCTTCAAGAATGTTAGTTAGGAGTTAGATTATTAGGCTTTAGGAGTAGGTTAATTTAGGTAGATTTTAATGCTTTTTTGTTCTGCTTATTTGTATTTTCTTTTCAGTTATTAATCATTTGTACTCAAATTTCTGTTTTAATGTAAGTCAAACTTTTGGTCAAACTGCTTATTCTCTTTTCCATATTGCTTATTGCCTTTATTTCTGTTCACTCAGGCTTGTTTCAGTAATTTGTGGTTGTTCATTAGATTAAAAGTAGTAAATGGATCAGTTTTAGCCTTTTCATTTAGTTTCTCAGTTTTTCTGATTATTTCCAAGGTTTTAGAATCTCATATTTTTTTTTAAAGAACAGCTTATATTAGATCTAGGTGTGATTGGTTTGTGTTTTTGAGTAATTTAGAGTGCTTTTGGTTTATTTTAAGGGTCTGAGTAAGAGCCTGAGTCAATTGGGTCAGTTTTGGTCTGTGTCAAGTAAAAAATAATCCAAAAACATAGTGTCTGGGTCAGTTCTTTTAAAGTCCTTTTTCAGTGCTTATTCTTAAGTAAAAATCCAAAAAAATTGCTTTTATGTGTTCTCTTTTAGCTTATCTTTATATGTTTTCACTTTTTATGCTTTTTCATAATCATCTTCTAGCTTAAAATTTAGCTTAAAAGTGCCTATTTGGCTGTTTTCCTGTCTGCATCAGTTTCTGAGTAACAGTCTACCCATCTAGTTTTAAAAGCTCATATAAGCTCCTCATTGGCTGATTTTTGTTTTAATTGTAGCTTATTATATAATCTTAATATGTTTTTCACTTTTGGGTCTTAACCTGTAGTTTAGTTAGCTTATTTCATGGCTTAAAGTAGGTGCATTGGCCTGAGTTTACCCCTGCATCATAGTGTAACAGCAGACATTTAGCTTAATTTGCTTTTTATTCTATGCTTATTTTCCCTTAAAAACTGCTTAATCTGCTCCCCTTAGATAATTTGCTTCCCTTTAGATCCCTTAGCTTATTTCAACCTTAGTATAAGCTATTAGTAGCTTTTTAGACCTTTTCCTTGTTTCTATAATCTGATCCCCTAATTTGATCCTTTAATCTGTTCCCTTTTGATCTTTCTGAGCTTATTGATAGTTATTTGTGGTAGCTTCTTTTATAAATATAGCTTATTTTCCTAGTGCTTAATTCGTTTTAAAAAGAAAAATAAAAAAAAAATTAATTTTGCAAAAAGAGCACCATGGGACTCGAACCCTGGTCTCTCAGCTAAACACACACATACTTAACCATTATGCCCGTAGGTCTTTTTCATTAGATCTTTGCAGCCTTTATTACTTATCCTTTAATTGCATATTTTGCTTTCAGCTTTTAGTAGCTTATCCACAGCTTATTTAAATAAGCTGGGGACTCAGACTCATTTTTCTCTTTATTGGTTTCCCTTAAAGTATTTTTCATAAAATTTTCAGATTTTTTCCATTAGTTTTAGTATTTTTAAACATTTAATTTCTTTAATATAATTTTTAATTCATAATAAATTAAATAAAAATCAAAAAAATATAATTCTTTTTTCCTAAAATTTTCTTTTATCATTTAGAATGTAGGAAAATTATTTTCATGCCCGTAGGATTAGTAGTGCTTCATATTCACTTGTTATTTTGCGCACGTACGTAGTTTTTGATTTATTCACGCGTTTTTAGGATTTCCCTTACGTTTGCCTTAGAATAGAATTTTCCCTTGCCTTATTTACTGCTTTTAGTTTATGTTTCATCATTTTAGTTTAAAAATCATTATCACTCACTTTTATTCACCATTCACTGCACGATTCACGATCCCGAAATCACTAATTCCATTCGATCTTCGTCAGGACAACGAACTCGGTTTTCACATTATTTACCTTTTGTGAATACCTTTTCCTTGAACTATAATTGACTAACCAACATAACACAAGAAACCACGAAACACAAGAAATGGAAGAGGTAACCCCCCTCACGTCACTTATTTGAAAAGAGATAAGAAGATAGAAGGATAAGCATGGGGTGCCTCCCATGAAGCGCTTGTTTTTGTTCGAGTCGTATAGCTTAGACTCGCCCCGAATTTAATTGTTCTTGGGGGAGCAGGTGGAAAAGATAATCTCCATCAGACTTTCCTTCAAGAGGTTTGGATAAACATTTGAAGCATACGAAAGTTCCACTCCGATGAGATACCCACGGCTGAAAAGAAGGAGAGTGTGAGGTCCTCTGATTTGATACACGGTTAAGGTGGTTAAACCTTGTGTCTTTGTGTATAAGATATATTGAGTTAATATGATTAAGCACCCGGAATTTACTTAACCACACTTAGAAGGTTATGTATGTTATGGAAATGGAAGAATTATATTTGTTACTTAACAATGAACAAAGAAAGTTTTTCACTAAACGATTCAATATTATTCCAAATAATACGAGTGATCTTGTGTTTATCACTAGGGTTACAAAACCTTGAATCTTATACTTCTAGATTTGTAATATGTTATTTTGTTTGTTCTATGTCTTAACAGATATTCACACATATATTCACTAGACTAAGATCTCTTTTATAGTTGCAAAAGATCTTTACAAATTGCTTAAAGTCTTGACCGACTTACTTGTTTAACTTATGCTTATTGTGTCAGTACATAAGATACAACATGTATCTATGTATACAACTTGTTAACTAAGCACATGGAGTAAGATATTATCTACCGTATATGTTTGACCAAAATACAATAAATATCTTTTCGATCTTATCCTATGAGTCACTGATCAGCAGTACCATATACAACTAGCAGTACCTTCAACTTGAACTAGCAGTACCTTCTTGCTCTGGCAGTACCTTGATGTACTAGCAGTACCTTGATCATGAACTAGCAGTACCTTTGACTTAGAGTAATTTCTAATACTCTAACTTCAGAATATTTAATTCCCAACAATCCTCCCCTAAACATGTGAATTAATTCAAACATGTTTTCTGAATTAAATGAGGACTTGTGAAGATCTTTCAAACACTTCATGAATCTGAACTATTCTTCTTATTCTGAACTCATCTGCCTTGTTCTTCTTTGACTTTTAGCAATATCAAAACATTGTACCAAAAGATGGTGCAATTTCCTTGGATGGAGGAATTGTAAGAGGCAATGATTTCAACAAGTGAAATCATCTATCAGCATGCCTTTGCAAGTGATAAACAAACATAATGAACTGAAATTGAAACTTTCCTTCGTTTGATCTAGATAGAACTTTCTCCTTTAGAAATGCTTCATCCCTTCTAGATATTTGATCTGTTCTAATCATTTTCAACTTCTACATCATCATCTTGTATGCTCTTGTCTTCTCCTTCCATATATTGGTTTATTCTTCCTTTATGGGCAATTATTTCCTTCTCTGAGATTGTAACCTCCCCTGAAGCAAATAACTTTTGTTTCCTCCCCTTGTTTGGAAGATCTCACTATGTACCTTTGACTGATCCATCAATATGTAACTTTTGTTGTCAGACAATATTGTACATGAAGCCATCAATTCCTTAAGAGTTTAAGTTGCTGTCCTCATCACTTCTAGGTGTGTTAACTCCTATGAGAGGTGAATTAGTGGACATTTTGATTCATAGTCCATCAATGAATGGTTTTTGAGAATCCTTGAAAATCCTTTTAAGAAATCATTTAACTTAGTAGTATGTTCATGATTTTAGAATTGAAAAATCATACTACTTCCAACCATTTTGAAGAAATCAAGTGTATAACAGTCACCTAATCAAAATTTTGGTTTAAAATAACCTCTGGTTGTGTGAGAACCAATGTATTTCAGTTATCACTAACTGCCTGTGAAAAGATAAATCTATTCAAAAGATTTTCTTGACAGGGTTTCTGATGAGTGTCTAAATACTCATCATTTTTACCTAATCTGGGCTGCCAAAACATCCAAAAACACTCAGAAATGCATCATAATACTGAAATTATCACAAAATTGTGTTTTATATGTTTCAGATGCAAAATGTTTAAAAACAGTTGAAAAACGAACAAAGTTTGCATAATTGGCAGTTTCAGTCCCTCAACTTTCAAAAGTTGTCAAAACTAGTCCCTGAAGGTTTTAAATAAATGAAAAGTCAACTTAAGTCCTTGGGAAACCAAAAATGTTTACAAATAGTCCCTGGATAAAAGTTTATACAACTTGGCAACTTTTACCCCTCAAGTATCAAAATTGGCAAAAGTAGTCCCTGGGTTTTATAAAATGGAAATTTATCAAATTAAACCCTTGAACTATTCATGAAAATACAATTTGGAACAATTTTGATAACTTTTGGGAAATTACAAAACAAACCCCTCTAAAATCCAAAATTACATAAAAGGTCCTTAAAGTTTTAAAATGTTAAAAATATACAACTTTAGTCCTTGTGTTATTGTATATTGGCAGGTTTAGTCCTTAAAAGGAGTTTGGAAACTTTACACTTCAGGCCCCTCATAAATATAGAAATTACATAATTGGTCCTTGGGCTTATTGCTTAAACAATCCAAATCCGGATCCAACACTAAACCTTAAACTAAAATAAAACCACTACCCAACCCAATCCTTATTATTTACCCAACCCATTTGTCCAAGCCCAAATGAAATAAGCCCAACTTGTTTGTCTGAGTTAACCACTCAGTCAAACAAGTCAAACCCGTCTTCCTTATACCACCATACCCGCCAAAACCACCCAGTCACCCCCCACCTCACCAAAACCACTCACCACCTCATCCCCCCTCCTCCTACACGTTACCTAACACTCCAAAAGCAATAAATGCTTCTCTCCCACTCCCACTAGCTAAATCAGAGGATAATCACCAATTTCCTGATTTCCCGCCAAAATTACAAGTGTACGAAGGAGATGAAATTGGAGCAATTGAATGGTGGGGATTTGTTCAGTGATGTCGGCTTAGGGTTTCCCATTTCAATATTGTATATATAGATAGCAATGTAGCTGAAATAAAGCAAGTAGGTAAATTAGCATAATTCGTATTTTTCATTTCCAGTAGTTGTACTTTGTAATTTCAAATTTCATCAATCAATACAAGTCAAGATTAGTGTATTTGTTGTTGTTCTTGATTATTTATCAGTAGTTACTTATAATTCCAAGTTTTCTTATTTCCCTATGTTCTGAGAAATCAAACTTAATAAGTAGTATATGAAATAGCTTCTCAGCTGTTTTTAATAGCTTATATAAGCTTCTTATAGCTTATTCTAAGTTTATTATAGTTTAAACTAGTCCTGAATTCAAGAATTCAATATGGTCAATGAAAGTCAACCAAAGGCAACATAAGCTATTCCTGGGTGGATAAGCTAGTTCAGGAAGCTTTTCTGGGTTATCTAGCTTGTTTTTGACAAGCTAGATTGGTCCTTGGTTCCTTGTTCTTTGTGCATCAGTTCACATCAGTTGTAAGCTTTTCTAAGTTTTTGCTTAATTTTTCATTTGACTGTTATAGTGCTTAATAGTAGCTTATTGTTGTTGTTATAAGCTATTTGTTAGTTTATAAGTGCATTTGATCTATCAAATCAGTAGTTATCTAATTTGTTTTCCATTTTGCTAAAAATCTCAAAAAAACCAAAATCAGCCATATTAGCATAGGATTATTAGAGTGCTTATTTTCCTTTTGAAAGTTGTTATTCAGTGGTCATATAAGTTAGTCAATAAGAAAAATCAATAAGTTTAGTTGAAAATATTGTTTTTCCTTTGGAAAATCACCACAGACACATCCTAAAGGGGTGTTTGGTTTTGACTGCTTCATAGGCCAAAAGCAGTGGTACTGTAGATGTGCCATTAAGCCAACTTTAAGCCAGCTTATCTTGGTAATTATAAGTCATTTCCAGGTCTAGATAAGCCCCTTAGATCAGTTAAGCACCTTTTCATAGTTCTTGTGATTTTCAGTCAAAATAGAAGCTATAATAAGTCAAAATAAGCCATAGGCTTATTCAGCCATTCACTTTGGCATTTTTGTGTCCCATTTAGTCTAGTAATCAATTCTTCAAAAGTCTAGAACCTGTGTGCAAGTGTGCACACTTCTGTGCACTTCTGCACAAAACAGACACCTCAGCACACACTGAGTTGTGTTGATTGCTGATCTTGGCCTCAATTGGAGTCCAATTGGTGTATTTCTGATAGGGCTTTTAGGTTTTCTAGATAGCTCATAAGCCTAGCTAAGTTTTGCCCCCATAATATGGCATCTCAGTAGCTTATTACCTAGCTTAATCTTGTCTGCAATTTGGGCTGTTTCTGAGTTTTCTGTTTCAAGTTTTGCAACAGCCAAGTGCTCAATCTGCTATTTCTTAGTGCTTATTTGTATTTTTCAGTTGTTTCATGCTTCTTATAGTTGTTTAAGCTTGTCCTAATCAGTTGGTTAACTTTAGTGCTTTTTAGCTTATTTTTGGCTTATTAGCTTATTGCTTATTAGCCCAAATCTGCTTATCAGGCTTAGAAAACTTTTCATTTTATTTTTCTTATCTTTCTAATAATATTTTAGATTTACTCAGAAATTTTCATAATTTTCTGAATAGTTTTAATATTTTTAATAATTTTAATTAGTTTTTAATAGTATTTAAATCATAATAAATAGAATAATATTCAGAAAAATATAATTTTAATTTTCATAATTTTCTTTTGTCATTTTTAATCTAGGAAAAATATAAAAATATTTTTAGGCCTTAAGAAAATCGAAAATAGAAATAAAGTGATAGCTTCTATTTAATAGAATTTATCTTTTTAAATTTTAATTAAGTAATTTTCATTTTTATAATTTTCTTAGTTTCTATTTACTTAGTAATATTTTTAGAAAAAGTTTTAGAATTTTCTTAGTTCATTTAGTATTTTTTATAAATTTAAATAGTTTAATAAGTTATTAAAGAATAAATAATTAATAATAATTAAATAAAAAAGTATAAAAATATAATTTAAGTTTTTAAATAAGTTTTAAGTTATTTTACATTTTTAGGTTTTAAATTTTATAAATTTTTGTTTTTGTCCCGTTTTAGATTTCCTGTTGCGCGTTTTAGTTTAATTTTAATCGCGTTTACTTTTCCTGTGTATATCTGTTTTCGTTTGTTATTTAGAATTATTAATAAAGCAAAATCAAATATCTGATTCATCAATCACTTTAATCCAAAGCTTTTCACAGTTTTCCATTCACACCTCGTTGGGAAACGACCCAGGTGATCACTTGCCTGGTTCACACTACACACGAGCATCCGGTTCTGAGACTACATTTGTTTAAATTATAAGTGTTGTTTTCGGGCGGATCAAATTTTGGCGCCGCTGCCGGGGAGGTTGTGCTGCGACAGTTGTGTAAGTTTTAGCGATTAGTGATTCGAGACCCTTCTATCAGAAGTTCCTATTTTCCCAAAAACAATATAAAATACCAAAAATATTTTTCTTTTCTTTTCTATATATATTATTATTAATATTACCAGATAAAAAATAAAAACACCAAAAATAAATTCCGTTTTCTTTGTTAATAATAAATAAACAATAAAAAAAAATTACCATCGAGAACCAAGACAGAGTACTACCTAACTGGGGTTACGACCATAATAAGTTCCCAAACCAAAGATTTAAAACTTGCCTTTGTATCACTTGCGAATATCGGCTCACCTTTGATTGATAAACAAACTCTAACGGAGGTTCTAGGATAGTCTGACATTAAATTGTCGGACTGAAAGAAGCGGGTTTTTAAGGAGCGTAATTGCCCACCTTTGCTTCTCCGCCACTCTGTGCATTTATCTTTTAGAGAGCTACCGTACGCTTGTTGATTATTGGTTTAAGTTCACTTGTGTTTTGCTTCTGTCTTGTTTTAATTGGAATATTTTACTTAGTGCATGCGCACTCGTTCTTCCACGTCATCAAGCCCTTTACGTGAACTCGTTGAAATTCCGAGAAGACGTAATCGTAGACGTGCTGCCCAAATAGTCGAACCCGAGATTCGTACTATTCTCACTGAAAATATGGCAGACGAACGCACCATGGCTGAAATGCTCCAGGCACCCACCGAGGGTTATGGAGATGCCATTGTTTTACCAGCCATTGATTCTGATCATTTTGAACTGAAAATACATCTGATTCAGCTCGTGTCCACAAACCAATTCCACGGGTTTGAACGAGAGGATCCTTATGCACACATTCGTTGGTTCAACAAACTGACCTCCACAATCAATTACAAAAATGTGCCGCAAACAGTGATCAAATTGATGCTATTTCCATTCTCACTTGAGGGGGCAGCCCGAATTTGGCTGGATAAAGAACCCCCTCGATCCATTGAAACCTGGGAAGATCTCGTTAAGAAATTTGTAAATTATTTCTTCCCTCCATCAAAGACGACTAACCTAAAAAATGAAATTGCTGGTTTTCGTCAAGGTTTTGATGAAAATTTCGGAGAGGCGTGGGACAGATTTAAAGATCTTTTAAGAAAATGCCCACATCACGATTTCAATGTGTTACAACAGATAAACACGTTTTATAATGGATTGACCCAAAACGATCAAGATGCACTTAACGCAGCCTCCGGTGGCAATATCTTGAATCGTAAACCCAGAGAGGTGGTTGAAATTTGTGAAAATAAATCAAAAGTTCCTATTTCTAGAAACAAAGTGAATGTTCCTGTCACTCCTACTGCTTCTTCTTCATCCGGTAACTCCTCAGAGTTAGCCTTCCTTACGGATTCAATGCGTTGTATGATGAAAGAAATGAAAGAATTAAAAAGTGAAATTCATAAACCGGAACAAGTCAAAGCAATAAACAAAGTGTGTGAAACTTGTGGTGGCCCACATGCGTATTTTGATTGTCAAGCAACCGATGCTTCTCTTTACCCAGCTCCCGTAGCTGCAGTAAACCCAAATCAATACCGTCTGCATGCTGAGACTCAGTACCGAGCACAAAATGCTATGGTCCCACCTGGTTTTCCACCCGTGCCAAATCAGAATAATCAAAATCGCTTGGTTCAAAATCAGGGACAAAATTTTAACAATTCTCAAAATTTCAACCAATACCGAGGTCAGAATCAGGGTAATTTTAACCAAAACCGTGGTCCAAATTTTAATCAAAACCAAGGTTCAAACCGAAATCAGACGTCCTCAGATGAGTTGCTTATGCAATTCATGAAAACCCAAGAGGAAACAAATAAGACACAACGTGAGACAAACCAGTTATTGGTTGCCCAATTAAACCAGATCAAAAAGTCTTTAACTGATATACCTTCTACCTCGGGAGGTCTCCCAAGTAACACTGTTACCAACCCTAGGGGTGAACTCAAAGCTGTCAGTACACGTAGTGGTAAATCTCATGTTGGATTCAAGGTGATAAAGGACCCGATACTTACCACTAACAATGGAAGTGCTAAATACGTCCAACCTTCGGTCATCCAACCTTCTGTCATCCAAAAATCTACACCCACAATTGCTCCCCAACCGTCAAGAATCGATCCTACTCTTTCACGATTTACGGTTAAAAGTTTGTCAACCAAACTTAGTGAGCAAAGGTCAGCCATATATTATTCCGAAATGCTCAATGCTGTTCCTGTCAGTGTACTTGATGAAAGTGATGATGATGAAGATACCACCTTCGTCAAAGCTATCACCACTCGGAGTGGTGCTTCTTATAAGGGGCCAGCTGGCCCTATTCCTCCTCCGTTGTTTGAAATGGAAAAAGAGACGGAGGATACAACGGACAAAGTGCCAATTCCAAGCCCACAAAGTACAGCACAAGTCCAGCCTCCGATTGTCCAGAAAAAGAAATCCAATCCAGGAGTTGTCTTTGAATCTGTTAAGACTCCTGAAGTTATTGCTCCTAAATCCAAACCTTACATTCCTTACCCATCGCGCTTAAATGAGCAAAAGCTCCGTGAGAAGGCTAGTCAACAAATGGACAAATTCTTTCAAATCTTTAGAGAATTACATTTTGACATAAGTCTTGCGGATGCTATCATTCTGATGCCCAAATTTGCATCATCAATCAAACACTTGTTAAGCAACAAGGAAAAACTGATTGAAATGGCTAAAACTCCAGTAAATGAGAACTGCTCAGCGGTTATCTTGAAAAAGCTTCCGGAGAAGCTTGGAGATCCTGGAAAGTTTCTACTACCTTGTGTCTTTCTGGGAATGGTTGAATGTTATGCCTTAGCAGATCTAGGTGCAAGCATCAACCTGATGCCTCATTCAGTAAGGAAGAAACTTTCTCTTCCGGCTCTTACTCCTACCTGCATGACTCTTGAGCTTGCAGATCGAACCATAACTCATCCCTGCGGCATTGCCGAAGATGTATTTGTGAAAATAGGAAAGTTCCATTTTCCAGCTGACTTTGTGGTTGTTGATTTCGATGCTGATCAAAAGGTTCCTCTCATTCTTGGAAGAGGATTCCTAAAAACGGGCCATGCACTTATTGATGTATTTAAGCATGAGATCACCTTGCGTGTGGATAAGGAAGCTGTTACCTTTAATCATGATCAAACTTCAAAGTACTCCTCTAATTATAATTCTGCATCGGTTAACCGAATAGATGTCATTGACATTGCTTCAGAGGAGTACTCTCAAGAGAGTGTTGATTGTTTTCATAATTCTGTGAGTGGGGAACCCACCACGTCTTCTCAACTTATCATAGCAGACTCTTCCCCTTCTCTCACTTCGGTTGAGGGAAGTGATCCCTTTTGGGATGAAGTCGATGCTTTTCTTGCTCTAGATAGTTCACCTCCGCATGAGGTTGATGATAACTATCTTGATCCTGAGGGGGACATTCTTTTTCTAGAAAATTTGTTAAACGAAGATTCATCTTCCCCTCTTCCACCAAAACAACTTCATAATGAGGAAACTGATAAATTTCCTGAGATCAAGTTTAAGGACTTGCCTCCTCCACTTGCAATTCTTGAGGAGGAAGTTCTTATCTTAATTGCTGTTCAGATCTCTCTTCTTCCCTTCACCTACCCGGTGATTTCTCCTATCCTTCACTCATTCGGGAGTGAGGATGTTACTTTTGACCCCGGCATTGTCCATCTAACATTGGTTTAAATGCCGGATTTATCTCATCGGTGTGGAACTTTCTTATGCTCAATTGGTTATCCAAGCATCTTGAAAGAAAGTCCGATGGAGATGGTTTCTTCCACTTACTTCCCCTTAGACTTTTAAATTTCTTTTTCTTCCAGGCTGTTCAGGAGCCCTTTATTACAGTTGACCGTTCACAAGCGGTTAGCTTGCGTGATAAACCTGACTGTTTGGGAGGAATCAGCTCAATTCGGGGTCGAGTCAAGCTAGCGACTCGGTGATAAAAAACAGTAGCAAAATATGGGTTTTCACCCATGTCTCACCCTAGTGTGGGGGAGATGCCCCACATGTTGTAAATATGTACAGTCAAAAAAAAAAAAAAAAAAAAGAGAGAGAGCATTCCCAAAGAGGGAATTTGCATGCCTTAACGGCTTAAATGCAAATTAAATAAAAATAAAATAAATAACTATATGAAATAAAAGGCTATTAGTATTTCCCTTTCACGTTCTAAGTGTTGGTTTAACAACCGGTTCTTTGAATATTGAGGGCAATATTCAGTTCTAAGTGTGGGGGGGAATTCTTGCGAATTTAACCAAATGTATCATCTAGTACCCCCATTTTAGCCAAAATTTTAAAATTTTTTTCTCACTTAGAACTCAAAAAATGGTTATCAGTCCGCCATGTCTAACCCACATAAGGATTGGCTAATCCGAGAGCAAACGGCTCTTGGTAAAGATAAATCAAATCCGTTTATGGCTTACAATTTGCCCAAAATTGTATGGTATTCGACTCACCATATCTTCATAAGTGAAGAGTTGGCTAGCCCGCAAGGTTATGGCTTGTGGTTAAGGCAGTGAAAAACCATAATTGGTAATCAGCTCGCCAAAGATAATATTGATAATTTATCTAAGAGTTGGCTAGTCCTGAAGCAAACGGCTTCTGGTAAAGACAAATCAAAACCGTTGACAGCTTGTGGTTTGCTCAAAATCACTTGGTTATCATTGTACCAAAGTTCTTACTTGAACTGAAACAATTGGCTACTCCAGAAGTAATGGCTTTTGGTAAAGAGTCTTTCAAATCCATTAAATCTTCATAAAATATTGCTAGGGACTAGCAATAGTTTAGTGTGGGGGATTGATGAGTGTCTAAATACTCATCATTTTTACCTAATCTGGGCTGCCAAAACATCCAAAAACACTCAGAAATGCATCATAATACTGAAATTATCACAAAATTGTGTTTTATATGTTTCAGATGCAAAATGTTTAAAAACAGTTGAAAAACGAACAAAGTTTGCATAATTGGCAGTTTCAGTCCCTCAACTTTCAAAAGTTGTCAAAACTAGTCCCTGAAGGTTTTAAATAAATGAAAAGTCAACTTAAGTCCTTGGGAAACCAAAAATGTTTACAAATAGTCCCTGGATAAAAGTTTATACAACTTGGCAACTTTTACCCCTCAAGTATCAAAATTGGCAAAAGTAGTCCCTGGGTTTTATAAAATGGAAATTTATCAAATTAAACCCTTGAACTATTCATGAAAATACAATTTGGAACAATTTTGATAACTTTTGGGAAATTACAAAACAAACCCCTCTAAAATCCAAAATTACATAAAAGGTCCTTAAAGTTTTAAAATGTTAAAAATATACAACTTTAGTCCTTGTGTTATTGTATATTGGCAGGTTTAGTCCTTAAAAGGAGTTTGGAAACTTTACACTTCAGGCCCCTCATAAATACAGAAATTACATAATTGGTCCTTGGGCTTATTGCTTAAACAATCCAAATCCGGATCCAACACTAAACCTTAAACTAAAATAAAACCACTACCCAACCCAATCCTTATTATTTACCCAACCCATTTGTCCAAGCCCAAATGAAATAAGCCCAACTTGTTTGTCTGAGTTAACCACTCAGTCAAACAAGTCAAACCCGTCTTCCTTATACCACCATACCCGCCAAAACCACCCAGTCACCCCCCACCTCACCAAAACCACTCACCACCTCATCCCCCCTCCTCCTACACGTTACCTAACACTCTAAAAGCAATAAATGCTTCTCTCCCACTCCCACTAGCTAAATCAGAGGATAATCACCAATTTCCTGATTTCCCGCCAAAATTACAAGTGTACGAAGGAGATGAAATTGGAGCAATTGAATGGTGGGGATTTGTTCAGTGATGTCGGCTTAGGGTTTCCCATTTCAATATTGTATATATAGATAGCAATGTAGCTGAAATAAAGCAAGTAGGTAAATTAGCATAATTCGTATTTTTCATTTCCAGTAGTTGTACTTTGTAATTTCAAATTTCATCAATCAATACAAGTCAAGATTAGTGTATTTGTTGTTGTTCTTGATTATTTATCAGTAGTTACTTATAATTCCAAGTTTTCTTATTTCCCTATGTTCTGAGAAATCAAACTTAATAAGTAGTATATGAAATAGCTTCTCAGCTGTTTTTAATAGCTTATATAAGCTTCTTATAGCTTATTCTAAGTTTATTATAGTTTAAACTAGTCCTGAATTCAAGAATTCAATATGGTCAATGAAAGTCAACCAAAGGCAACATAAGCTATTCCTGGGTGGATAAGCTAGTTCAGGAAGCTTTTCTGGGTTATCTAGCTTGTTTTTGACAAGCTAGATTGGTCCTTGGTTCCTTGTTCTTTGTGCATCAGTTCACATCAGTTGTAAGCTTTTCTAAGTTTTTGCTTAATTTTTCATTTGACTGTTATAGTGCTTAATAGTAGCTTATTGTTGTTGTTATAAGCTATTTGTTAGTTTATAAGTGCATTTGATCTATCAAATCAGTAGTTATCTAATTTGTTTTCCATTTTGCTAAAAATCTCTAAAAATACCAAAATCAGCCATATTAGCATAGGATTATTAGAGTGCTTATTTTCCTTTTGAAAGTTGTTATTCAGTGGTCATATAAGTTAGTTAATAAGAAAAATCAATAAGTTTAGTTGAAAATATTGTTTTTTCCTTTGGAAAATCACCACAGACACATCCTAAAGGGGTGTTTGGTTTTGACTGCTTCATAGGCCAAAAGCAGTGGTACTGTAGATGTGCCATTAAGCCAACTTTAAGCCAGCTTATCTTGGTAATTATAAGTCATTTCCAGGTCTAGATAAGCCCCTTAGATCAGTTAAGCACCTTTTCATAGTTCTTGTGATTTTCAGTCAAAATAGAAGCTATAATAAGTCAAAATAAGCCATAGGCTTATTCAGCCATTCACTTTGGCATTTTTGTGTCCCATTTAGTCTAGTAATCAAGTCTTCAAAAGTCTAGAACCTGTGTGCAAGTGTGCACACTTCTGTGCACTTCTGCACAAAACAGACACCTCAGCACACACTGAGTTATGTTGATTGCTGATCTTGGCCTCAATTGGAGTCCAATTGGTGTATTTCTGATAGGGCTTTTAGGTTTTCTAGATAGCTCATAAGCCTAGCTAAGTTTTGCCCCCATAATATGGCATCTCAGTAGCTTATTACCTAGCTTAATCTTGTCTGCAATTTGGGCTGTTTCTGAGTTTTCTGTTTCAAGTTTTGCAACAGCCAAGTGCTCAATCTGCTATTTCTTAGTGCTTATTTGTATTTTTCAGTTGTTTCATGCTTCTTATAGTTGTTTAAGCTTGTCCTAATCAGTTGGTTAACTTTAGTGCTTTTTAGCTTATTTTTGGCTTATTAGCTTATTGCTTATTAGCCCAAATCTGCTTATCAGGCTTAGAAAACTTTTCATTTTATTTTCTTATCTTTCTAATAATATTTTAGATTTACTCAGAAATTTTCATAATTTTCTGAATAGTTTTAATATTTTTAATAATTTTAATTAGTTTTTAATAGTATTTAAATCATAATAAATAGAATAATAATCAGAAAAATATAATTTTAATTTTCATAATTTTATTTTGTCATTTTTAATCTAGGAAAAATATAAAAATATTTTTAGGCCTTAAGAAAATCAAAAATAGAAATAAAGTGATAGCTTCTATTTAATAGAATTTATCTTTTTAAATTTTAATTAAGTAATTTTCATTTTTATAATTTTCTTAGTTTCTATTTACTTAGTAATATTTTTAGAAAAAGTTTTAGAATTTTCTTAGTTCATTTAGTATTTTTTATAAATTTAAATAGTTTAATAAGTTATTAAAATAATAAATAATTAATAATAATTAAATAAAATTAAGTATTTAAAAATATAATTTAAGTTATTTAAATTAAGTTTTAAGTTTTTAATTTTTAGGTTTTAATTTTTATCTTTTAGTTTTTTCCTTTTAGATTTCTGTTGCGTTTTATTTAATTATCGCGTTTACTTTTCCTGTGTATATCTGTTTTCGTTTGTTATTTAGAATTATTAATAAAGCAAAATCAAATATCTGATTCATCAATCACTTTAATCCAAAGCTTTTCACAGTTTTCCATTCACACCTCGTTGGGAAACGACCCAGGTGATCACTTGCCTGGTTCACACTACACACGAGCATCCGGTTCTGAGACTACATTTGTTTAAATTATAAGTGTTGTTTTCGGGCGGATCAGTTTCCAGCTCATAGCAATTGTTACGTCCAACACAAGTGTTAGATTCACTTTTACTAGCTGTTATTTCTAGCAGATGTCCTTAGACTAACTCATTATACTTGAAAGTATAAAATGATAGAAAGTGAGTTGTATCAGTTACTATCTGATCAACTAAGTCATCAATTCAATGTGAAATATCATAACTAGATTTCAAGAAAGAAGTTTTAAGGAGGTTAAATTCCTAAACTCAGTCCATCATAAACCTATTATGGTCAGCAATTTGATAAGCATTCTGCTGTTCCCATTTCACTTGAAATATCCTTTGTGTTCACATATTCATACCTGAAATAGTTAGTCTAAAACCAAAAGAACAATGTACAAAGTACTTTGTTTTGTATTAGAATAATCATAAAACCAACTGTATGAATAACACAATTCAAATTTTGATATATTAGCAGTACCTTATGAATCCAGCAGTACCAACAAAAATTTATGTACAAAAACACATCATATTGAAAATTTAAAGATTAAGCATTCCAATACTTGCTATCAAGAACTGAAACCTTGAAACATCAAAAGCTTTTGTTAACAGATCTGCAAAATTATGCTCTGAAGCAATTTTAAGAACTTGAATTAATCTTTTCTCATTGCAATCTCTTATAAAGTGATGTCTAATTTCAATGCGTTTTGTTTTAGAGTGTTGTACAGGATTTTTAATAATACAAATTGTACTACTATTATCAATATAAATAACAGTGTTTAAGAAATTGTACCTATAATCAAGAAGTTGGTTTTGAAGCCATAGAACTTGACTAGAGCAACTTGCAGCAGCTATATATTCAGCTTCAGTTGTTGAATTTGCCACACTTGTTTGCTTCTTACACTGCCATGAGACAAGTCTACACCCAAGGAATTGACATCCTCCAGTTGTTGACTTTCTGTCTAAGCTATCACCAGCATAATCACTATCCGAATATGCTACCAAGTCAAAAGGAGATTCTCTAGAATACCATATACCCAACCTTGGTTGACCTTTGAGATATCTAAAAATTCTCTTGACTGCAATTAAATGAGAAACCTTTGGAGTAACTTGAAATCTTGCACAAACACAAACAGGAAACATGATATCAGGTCTAGATGATGTAAGATACATCAAGGAGCCTATCATAGATCTGTAACTGTGTATATCTACATTTTCTCCGTCTTCATCTTTCAGAAGGTGCTTCTCTGGGTCCATTGGTGTGCTTGCTATTTTTGAATCAGCAAATTGAAATTTTCTAAGTATCTCTGCAACATATTTGTCTTGACTAATAAATATGCCTTCAGATGATTGCTTAACTTGCAAACCCAAAAAGAATGTAAGTTCTCCCATAGAACTCATTTGAAACTTATCTTTCATAAGCTTCTCAAATTCTAAATACATTTCCTTCCTTGTAGATCCAAAGATAATGTCATCCACATACACCTGCACTAACAGAAGATCCTTCTTGTGCTGTTTGATGAAAAGTGTCTGATCAATCTTTCCTCTTTGAAATCCATTTTCTAATAAGTAGGAAGCAAGTGTTGCATACCAAGCTCTTGGTGCCTGATGAAGGCCATAGAGAGCTTTCACTACTCTGTACACTTTGTTTGGATGTGATGGATCAATGAAACCAGGAGGTTGTGAAACATACACCTCTCTTCCAATTTCACCATATAAAAATGCGCTTTTGACATCCATTTGGTAGACTGTGAAGCCTAAAAATGAAGCATAAGCTAGAAACAGCCTAATTTCCTCAATCCTTGCTACAGGAGCATAAAATTCATCATAATCTATTCCTTCTTCTTGTGTGTACCCTTGTGCTACTAGTCTAGCCTTATTCTTGATCACAATTCCTATGTCATCCCTTTTGTTCTTAAAAACCCATCTAGTGCCAATTAGCTTCTCACCTGTAGGTAAATCAGCTAGCACCCAAACCTTTTGAATCTTGAACTGAAGAAGCTCTTCTTGCATAGCCTCTACCCAGCTTGAATCATCTAGGGCTGTAAGAATATTCTTTGGTTCCTTTTGAGAGAGAAAACATACAAATAAACAAGAGTTTGAAAGCTCATGTTGTTTTGAAGCATAAAGGGCATCAAGAATCCATTTTTGGTCTGAAGAGACTAGTTGTCTTCTTGTCTTCACACCAGATTGTATATCTCCTATCACATTATCCAGGGAGTGAACTTTGTGAATCCTTGTGTGTGGTGTAGAAGGAACATGATAAAATGGTGAAAGATTAGTTAAATCCACTTCGTCTTCTTGGAACTCTGCATCTTTTGAGTGTGAAGGACCAGCAGGACCTTCAACTGAACTAACAGTTCCTTCAAAAGAACTACCAGTACCTTGAGAAGTACTAACCGTACCTTGCTCTGTCTCAGCAGTACCATCAATATTCAACATATTGAGTTGTTCCTCTGTTCCAACATGTTTTCTTTGAGCCTCAACATCTTCTTTTGCTTTACCAGAAGAAGATTCATCATTGTGTGAAGCTAAATCCACACTGGTACTTGACCACAATGGCATAATGACATCAGATTGATCTTTACCTAACTCCACCTCATTTGTTGCTTGTGAACCTGAAAAATTGTTAGTTTCTGCAACAACAGGTATATAATTCATAGAATTTGTTAGATAATCAAGATCAAATATCCATTTTGGTCCTTGACCTACTACATTGGATTTGTTTTCCTGAAACTCCACATGTAGTTCTTCTTGAACTTTCTCAGTTCTTAAGTTGTAAACTCTAAAAGCTTTGCTAACAAGAGAATATCCAACTAAGAAACCTTCATCTGCTTTACCATCGAATTTTCCTAAATGGTCTAAGGTATTGAGAATTGTCACATGACATCCAAAAGGTCTAAGAAATCCTATTGCAGGAGTTCTACCATTAAAGAGTTCATATGATGTCTTATTGTGAGGCTGCACAACTAAAACTCTATTTTGAACATAGCAAGCAGTGTTAATTGCTTCTGCCCAAAAGATTATAGGTAGCTTAGAATCAGCTAACATTGTTCTAGCAGCTTCAATTAGTGTTCTATTCTTTCTTTCAACCACTCCATTCTGTTGTGGTGTTCTAGCAACACTATATTCTCTTCTAATACCTTTTTCTTTGCAGAAATCATCCATAACTCTATTTCTAAACTTTGTCCCATTATCAATCCTAATGACTTTTACTTTCTTGCTTACTTGATTTTCTATCAGTGTAATGAATTCCTTAACACTCTGTTCCCGAGTTTTGAAATAAAAGAAAAGAAGAGAAGTGACAAAAATGGGCAGAAGAGAAGAGGAGAGAAATGAAATTTATTTTTTTAGTTCTTGTTCCCGAGTTAGAAAGAAAAGAAAAGAAGAAGAAGAAGAAAATTCATGATTTTACAAGTATACCCTTTATTTTATATAAAATTATGTTATATGTTTAGGGCATTTAAGTCATTTATATTAATTAAAAGTTTCCTTATTTACTTTCTCTCCAAATCATCCCACTTTTGGGAAGAAGATTTTGGAGAGAAAATTAACCAAATTTTCTCTCCATCTCTTTTCTCTTCTCTCCCGAAAAAACTCGGGAACATGAATTTATTTTGATTTCTTCCCACTTCTTTTCTCTTCTTTCAAAAATAAAACTCGGGAACGCAGCGTAAGAATGCTTGATGTCTCATCCTTAGTGGCTAAAAAGAAAACCCATGTAAATCTGCTATAGTCATCAGTTATAACAAGACAATATTTTTTATGTTGTATACTCCTTACTGAAACTGGTCCAAATAAGTCCATATGCAGCATAAACAATGACTGATTGATAGAGTTAAAAATTTTGGGCTTACAAGTGGCTTTGTGTTGTTTGCCTTTTAGACAAGCAATGCATGTTTGATCATTTTCAAATCTTTTGTGAGGTAAACCTCTTACCAAACCATTCTTAACAATTTTATTTATGGTTTTGAAATTAATATGACCAAGCCTTCTATGCCATAACATTGATTCATCTAATGTGGCCTTTGATACAAGACAAGTTAAATCCTTTTTAGGAATGATGTTCTTCATATCAACACTATACATGTTGGCCTTTCTAGGAATTCTAAGAAGTACTTGATTTTCATCAGGCATCTTAAAATCCTTAGATAGAACAAGACATTCAGTGTCAGTAAAAAGGACATTATTCTTTTTGTCACACATTTGTGAAACACTAAAAAGATTATACTTTAACTCTTGTACATAGTACACATTTTCAAAATCTAAATTTCCGGTTTTAATAGTACCTTTACCAGAAATTTTGCCACGAAAACCACCTCCAAAGGTAACATATCCTCCATTGAATTCTTGAAAATCTGAAAGATAAGACATGTTGCCTGTCATGTGATTGGAACATCCACTATCTGAGTATCCTTGATCTTGATGATCAATAGAATGTTCCTGCACACAAATAAGAGTGTTAGTTTTCTTTGGAGATCCAAGCCATTACTGACTTGGATCTGCCTCTTGCATCAATGTAATTTAATCTTTTAAGGACTGTTGATGCAACATTGGATTTTTGAATCCAACATGCTGAGGCCTTAACAGCATTTGCCCTATTACCCTTAGCAGCAGAGTGAATAACATGCTTAGCAGAGTCTGCTAGTTTTGAAGTCACACCCTTTGGTCTCCAAATTTGTTTGTGGACCACTGCTTTTGTTTGAATGGGTCTTAGAACAGTTTTAGATGCATGTATGAAAGTAGTTTTTGCATCCTTAGCTGTTGATTTTGGGTTAACAGTCATCATAGGTCTAACAGTACCTTTTGATCTACCAGGACCTTTAATTTGAACTGGCAGTACCTTTTTGTCTGTATTAGCAGGACCTTTTTGTCTGTCAGGACCTTTGGGTCCAGACTTGTTTGAGACTGTTCTGGGTTTAGTTCTATGAGTATTAGAGTGAAAATGAGTTTGAGGAGTTTGCCTTTTGTAGTTCACCCTATTGTTTTCATACCCAGTTACCCTTTGGTTGCAGAAAGCTGCAAGATGGTCAAAACTACCACATGTATAACAAGCTTTATTATAAAATGCAAAGTCATCACCTAATTGGTTAGACTTGAGGTTGTTCCAATTCCTTTGGTTACCTCTGGGCTTGTTTGTAGTTCTATATTGTTCACAATATCTAACTGGTTTCCTAACAGTCTTAACATTTGACTTAGGCCTGTTAGTGTTGTGATTGACTATCTTAGGAATACTTGTTCCTACTTTCTTAACCAAGACAGGTTTAGACATAACCTGTTTTTCTTCATCACTATCACTATCAGTTGTACAATCTTCAACAACTATAGCATCTCTTTTCTTAACAAAGGACACCTTGTCCTGATAAGATAAAGTTTTATCTAAACTTTTACTTACCTTTTCTATCTTTGGAGATTTAGTGACCTTAGAACCATATTCCATGATTGGTTCTTGAAACTCAGGTAATCCTGTGTGTGCTAAATCAATACCTGAAGGTGAATGAACACCTCTGTATGGTGGGGGTACAGACTTAAATCCGACACCAGAATTAACCTTATCAATAACTTGGGCTTCCCAAAGCTTATTGAATCCTTCTGAGGAATGTGCCAAAACATCCACAGAAACCTTTACATTTTCTCTTTCATTTTTGTGTTTAGCTAATGAATCATTCAACTCAACAATACACTCATCTATGATCTTAATGTCATTTTTTAGTATATTGATGTCATCAGCAAAATGAATTTCATTATCTTTAAAATGTAAGACTTGTTTTTCTAAAACACCTAGACCTCTTTTGTGATTAGCCAAATTAAAAAGAGAGTTAAGTAGCTATTCTCTATGAGCTTCAAATCTCTTATTAAGGTCTTCATAAGCTTTAAGATTAGGACATGATTCAGTACAAGATGTAATATTGTTTACCTCTGAATCAGAATGGGCCATTAGAGCAAATTCATTGGCCAAAAGAGCAGCATTCGGTGGTGCATCCTCTTCAATAGCCATAGAGCTCCAATCATAACCAATACCATCAATAGCCAACATAGCCTTTGGCTCTTCAACAGTAACTTCCTTTCTCCTATCTTGCTTATACCATGTGTTTCTATTCTCCTGCTTTCTTGGGCTTCTACACTCCTTAGCAAAGTGTCCTAACCTATGACAGTTGAAACACTCCACTTTCTTTTTATCAAACCCAGCAGTATCATTACCATTTATGGTAATTTGCTTCCCAGTTCTTTGCCAATGCTTCTTGGCTCTCATGCTGAGCAAAGCAACCTGCCATTTGATGTCCATCTCTTCCAAATCATCACCATCAACCTGCTCTAGGTCTTCATGATTTAGAGGAGAACCACTAGACTGACTAGATATAAATACATAGAATGCTGGATCACCAAGTCCTGCAACAGTCTTTTGTGAACTAGTAGAAGGACCACCATTTGTAGCATTAGAAACACTTTCAACTTCTTCTACCTCTTCAGCCTTACCAATACTAGGAGATGACAAAAGTGCCACGTTCCCAGAACTAGTACCATAAGTTCCAGACTTTCTAAGACTTTGTTCAACAATTTTGAAGTTGTTGTACAAATCATTGAGCTTCATTGTTTCAATGTCTGGTTTGTTCATCCAGACAATAACATGAGTGTGGAACTCATCAGGTAGACTTCTTAAAAACTTCATGTTGAGATCTTCCTTCTCTGTCTCAACACCTAACACAGCTAACTGACTGACAAGCTTATGTAATCTTGAGAATAGCTTATCAAGAGACTCATTACTAAAAGCAGTAAAGTTTTCAAATTGTTGCTTTAGTAGTGTCTTCTGTGTCTTTTTGGTAGTTTCATTACCACCAAAATATGCACAAATCTCTTCAAAAAGAGTTTTTGCATCAAGATACTTGTTAAATGATAGCATCTGCTCACCAGGAATGGTCATGAGCAGCAAATTTCTTGCTTTCTGATCATTTCTCTTCAGTATCTTCTCTTCATTTGACACTGGTCCAGTATTTCTTTTCCTACTTGTTTTACCTTCTAGGACAACCTCTGAGTAGCTTGGTGAAAAAGAATCACCATATATAATTATATCCCAAAGAGTATAATCTTGGACCATGAAATATTGCTCAATTCTCATCCTCCATAACTCAAACTCATTGGGTTTGATCATGGGCAACTTTGCAGCAACATTTGTTTGAGCATCATGTGCATCCATTTCTGTTTCTTCTAAATCAAATATATCAACCTCTAGCTCTGATACCAACTGTGAGGTCCTCTGATTTGATACACGGTTAAGGTGGTTAAACCTTGTGTCTTTGTGTATAAGATATATTGAGTTAATATGATTAAGCACGCGGAATTTACTTAACTAAACTTAGAAGGTTATGTATGTTATGGAAATGGAAGAATTATATTTGTTACTTAACAATGAACAAAGAAAGTTTTTCACTAAACGATTCAATATTATTCCAAATAATACGAGTGATCTTGTGTTTATCACTAGGGTTACAAAACCTTGAATCTTATACTTCTAGATTTGTAATATGTTATTTTGTTTGTTCTATGTCTTAACAGATGTTCACACATATATTCACTAGACTAAGATCTCTTTTATAGTTGCAAAAGATCTTTACAAATTGCTTAAAGTCTTGACCGACTTACTTGTTTAACTTATGCTTATTGTGTCAGTACATAAGATACAACATGTATCTATGTATACAACTTGTTAACTAAGCACATGGAGTAAGATATTATCTACCGTATATGTTTGACCAAAATACAATAAATATCTTTTCGATCTTATCCTATGAGTCACTGATCAGCAGTACCATATACAACTAGCAGTACCTTCAACTTGAACTAGCAGTACCTTCTTGCTCTGGCAGTACCTTGATGTACTAGCAGTACCTTGATCATGAACTAGCAGTACCTTTGACTTAGAGTAATTTCTAATACTCTAACTTCAGAATATTTAATTCCCAACAGAGAGATGCCGGGGTCAAAGTTGGTATCTTCACTCCCAAAGGAATGAAAGAGAGGAGAAGTCACCGTATAGGTGAAGAAGGGGAGAAAGATCATTATCAGAATGGGAATCCATTCTTCACCATTTTCATCATTTTGTATGTTATCTTTGAAGCTTTTATGGTCATCAGCAACAAAAACCTCGGGCGAGAGGGTTGGGATGATATCATCGATAATCAAACTCTTAGGATAGAGTACATCTCCCCTCGGGTCATGATCTTCCTCAAAATCATAGAAATCATACTCCGGTGGAGATATGATATGATCCTTATGAAGTACGTCATCGAGCTTGGGCTCTGGAAGGATATACGGAGGTGGGACATGTGTTGTACTTTGTATGCTAGAAGTTTGCACCTCGTCCATTATTGTCTCCGTATCTGACTCATCACTATCTTTGTTATGAATATCAAAAATTTGATTGTTTGAAATTAGAGTAAATTCAGAATCAAAATCAAACAAAGGATTAGTGATAGTCATACTGAAAGTTTGTGAAGTAGAATCAGAAAGATCGAAGGGTTCCTCGGATACCCTTGGGATTGGAACAAGGTCATCAACATCCTTAAGAGGATTGACTTCGACTTCCTTGTCCCCCATTAAAAAGGTATCTGAAGGGTCTTCAATAAGTGGATTGATCTCTGAGTTCTCTTCTTCCTCCTCATCACTTTCTTCTGAGTATAACAAGTTAATGGGAGGATTTTGTCTTCTAAGAATCAACTCCTTAATATGGTTTATTTCAGTTTGAATGTTCATGTTGAATTGATTTTGAGCAATCCTCATTTTATTAAACGATTCAGCTTCATTAATTAACTCGTTTAGAAGAAGGTGTTGAAGGGTTGTGTATTGTGAAGGTTGGTCAAAACCGGATGAGTCATGATTGTTATAAGGAATATGCTCATAGTGCATGTTCTCGGTTTGACAATCAGAACCAAAATGGGGACCTCCGCAATACTCACAACAGTGATACTGTTGTGGTGAACTTGGTGTATAATATGAAGATGTGTCAAATCCGGATGATGTCTGATTGTTATAAGGGTCCTGCTCATAGACAAGCATGTCTCCCGTTCGACAATCAAATTCCGGATGAGGACAACCTCCACAATATTCACACAAGTATGTCTCCATCTGATGTTGTGGAGGATAGTCGGAGAAATTTGGCGGTTCATTGAGAGAATTTGGATTTGAATCATAAACGAATGAAGTTTCAGATTTAGAAAAGTAAAGCTTACAAAGTTCACAAAGTAAACCATCTTTTAACGGATCTCCACAATTTGAGCAATTAAGCTGGTCGACCGAAGACGGCTGTGGCTGTGGTGGGTAATCAGAAAAATTTGGTGACTCATTGGAAGAATTTGGATTTGTTTTAATAAATGATTCGCACCAATTACAATATCCGTTACTGCAATTACCCCCACACTGCTCACAAATACACTTGTAACAACGAAGAGAATCACCCATAGGACTTTTACAATGAAAGCAGTGATAGCCGGGTGACGCCATAAGAATTAAACAAAAGAGGGATAAAGAGATAGAATTAAACGAATAAGAGGATTAAGAAGAATATTTTTGGATTTTTAAATGGAAAATCTTAAAAGAAAATTGGAAAATAAAATTGAAAAGAAAATCTTTTTTGGATTTTAATATTTTGAAATATTTACAAATGAAAACGATAACTTCAAGAGGAAAGATCTTCAAAACACGAATCGATAAACGGAAATCACGAACTCACTTCAACCCTCCCCGGCAGCGGCGCCAAAAATTTGATTTAACAATTTATATCTCAAAAAGAATTGCAAAGGAAATATGCAAAACCCGAAGTTCGTTGTCCCGATGAAGATTGAATGGAATTAGTGATTCGGGTTCGTGAATCGTGTAGTGAATGGTGAATAAAAGTGAGTGATAATGATTTTAAAACTAAAATGATGAAACATAAATTAAAAACAGTAAATAAGGCAAGGGAAAATTCTATTCTAAGGCAAACGTAAGGGAAATCCTAAAAACGCGCGAATAAATCAAAAACTACGTACGAGCGCAAAATAAAAAGTGAATTTGAAGCACTACTAATCCTACGGGCATGAAAATAATTTTCCTAGATTCTAAATGATAAAAGAAATTTTTTAGGAAAAAGAATTATATATATATTTTTATTTTTTATTTTTTATGAATTTAAAACTAAAAGAAACTAATTAAATGATTTAAAAATAGTAAATGATTTTGGAAAAATATGAAACTTTGCAGAAAAATCTAAAATTATAAAAAGAAGCTATGAAAAATGAAATTAGAACTTTTCTGAACCCTAATAAGCAGTTTGGGCAAATAAGCAGTTTCTAAGAAGCTCAAAAATAAGCTAAACAGCACCAAAAATTATCCAATGCTCAAATTCAGTTTAACTTACTAAATGAAGCTTAAATCAACTGATAGTAACCAGATAAGCACATGGAATAAGCCAAAAAGCAGTTTGCACAGTTGACAATTAATGGCAAAGACAATGACTAATCAGCAGACTTTAAGCCACTCTAGAAGCTGGTAAAAAGCCAATTGGGGAAAACCAAAAGCATAATCTAAAAGCTGATATATCAAACAACTTATAAGCCAATATTGTCCAAAATCTATTACCAATTGCTTATTTAATTTGGGCCAAACACAGATGCATAATGGAACAAAAATTGTGCAAGCTCAGAACAGTGCTTAATTAGGGAGTTTGCAGACCAAAAATAAGCTATCTAATAAGCTTCTGAGAGAAATCCAAGCTCAGAATCCTAAAATCTATACTACAAGCTATTCATAAACTAAAAATTAGGCAAATAGAACAAGTGAATAAGCTGATAAGAGGCAAGCAATAAGCTAGGTGGAGCAGATCTGGTAGTGCAGGTCTATACTATCCTGATGCAGCAGGTGGACTTTTTGTCCTCTAACTCCTTAATTACTCAATGAACAAGTACCAAAACTTGGGAACTCACTTTAACCACTAGATTGAACATGTAAATGTAAAAAACTATCACCAAATAATCTCAGCTTATATAGAAGCTTATTAAGGCAGTTGAGATTCTAAGTTTGCACCTATAAGCCAAAAACCTCAAAATGAATTAAAACCACTTAAGTCCTATCAGAAACAGCTTAACTAGCCTACAATAAGCTCAATCAAATTTGACCTATGTGTCAATGAATAGTAACAAGGTCTTACCACTCAGCACTAACTTAAACCAAACACCCCTAATTGAACTGATTTTGCAATTTTTATAATAGAAACTATCAAATAAACCAATGAATCCTCTAAACTACTTATTATCTAACTTATAAATCATCTAATCAGCAATTATCAAATCTTAAATAAGCACTAATAAAGCAGATAAGCAGTTGACTGATTGTTGACTTTTTTTTACTTTTTGAGCAAAACTGAGAATAAGCAAATTAAGTGCATTAATCTAACTCCAAATAACATCACTGAGATCAAATAATCACCAGAGAAAAGTAAATAAGCACATGAATAAGCAGTTGACTTACATTGACTTTTTAAGGAAAACTTGAAATAGAGTACAAAGACTGAGAACTGATTACAGAATGTGGAAACCGTAGAGGGGGGGTGAATACGTTTCCATTTAAAAACTTAAAACCTTTTGTATCAAATAACCGATCAAGTGTAACGTAATATGAAAAGTGTCAACAATGGTTATGTATCATCTAGGGATGAATAAATTAAACTACAACACAAGCACAATCAACCATGACACATACATAACATAAGCAACTAGCCACACAAGCATAAACACAATGCAAATATAAACATAAAGCGATAAGGAATAAAATGAAAGTAAAGAGATAAGTTAGAAGGCGCAAACCAGACACGGTGATTTATAGTGGTTCGTTCACGAAGCTCCTCTTCGCCCTACTCCACTCCCCGAGTACCCAACTCGAGAGTTACTTCACTAATCAACAAACTCCCTTCAGGCGGAGAAAACCGTTACACGTCGCTTAACTTGTTTTCCGACACTAAGCTAGATGTCGAGTGCTAATCTTAGCTAGCACTAATCTACCACGATCTACCCGATCTACACCTTACACGTCGCTTATCCTATTTCCGACACTAAGCTAGATGTCGAGTGCTAATCTTAGCTAGCACCAATCTACCACGATCTACCCGATCTACCCTTGATCCACATGATCAATCACACAAGCCCAATGGCTTCAAGAGATGTTCACTATCTCTTAAGATCACAATGATCTTGACTCACTCTCTCACAAAAGAAAAATAATCTTAATGTATGCTATGATACAATCAAGAGTGTAACCAATGTTACAAGACCTAACAACTCCAACACTTTGTATCTACTTGAATACTTTGTGTTCTTCTCTTGCTAATCAAGAGGGATGAAAACACTTTGTATCTACTTGGATACTTTGTGTTCTTCTCTTGCTAATCAAGAGGGATGACAACACTTTGTATCTAGGATACTTTTTGTTCTTCTCTTGCTAATCAAGAGGGATGACAACACTTTGTATCTAGGATACTTTGTGTTCTTCTCTTGCTAATCAAGAGGAATGAAGAGGATCACTTGAGTGGATGATTGGATCACTCTTAAACAACCTAAGACTCTCCAAATGATCAAATAAAGTTATCTAAGTGAAGAGGGATAAGACCAGAGAAAAAGGACTAGAAAAATCAAGTTGGAAGTGTGGAATGGTCCACTATTTATAGGCAAGGGAAAATCTGACCGTTACAGACCCACGGCTCCACTAAATACCCGACGGCTCCGTTAAATTTAATGGAGCCGTCCCTATTTAAAGGTGCCGTAGATGCTCCCTTTTTTGTCTTTAGTGGGGAAGGTTTATTTGGGGAAGTTGGAGCTGTTTTGGGGGGAAAAATGGCTGTTGGTAATTCAAAATAATTTGAAATGATTTTTCCAAATAAAACATTTCTTTTTTTAATTCAAAAATAATTTGTAAAATGTATTTTTGAAAAATGTTTTGTCACATTTATAAAAATGTGAAGTTTAGAAAAATATAATCCTTTGATCATTTGTCAAGTAGTAGATTTGTTTGTCCATACCTTGAGTGATTTATGTCGGGATGGAAATCTACGACTTCGTTGAAGCATACTTGAGACGTCGGGAGGTGTTGATGAAGTATGCATTGATGATTTGTGTTTACAAGTAACTTGCACATTTTACGTTATGCATTACAAGTTACATGTTTGTCATCATTAAAACCGAAGAAACCGTTTAGTTTAAATATCGTAATATTTGCACTAACAATCTCCCCCTTTTTGATGATGACAAATATGTAAACCGTAACACATAGTAAAATATAAAAGTTACCTGTTTACACTCCCCTTCTCCCCCTTTTGTCGAATCAAAAAGGTAGTTGCCTCGAGCGCTCCCTTGAATTCATTCCCTACTTCCCCTTAATGAACTACATTCCTTTATTCCTAGAAAGGCGAGTTTGCATCATCCTAGTGAAGCCTTCTATCATCACTTGTGAAGATGACTCCATGCTATGTATTCAAATACTCCCGAGCTCCCCCTAGCTCAATGCTCCCCTATGGTGACTTAATCCCTTGTTTATTTACCTTAGTATCTAGCGGATCCATGGATCAAATACTTACAAAGGCTTTTCCTACATCAAGGGTTAGCTTCGTCCAACATAATATATAACATTATAGGTGCAACATTATAGGGATAGAATACACATAGCAAGACGTGCATGGGTTAAACTATGTTAACACGTAAGTGTCACAACCCGACCGAAAACCTAAGGTGTAATTGTTCACTCAATCACACTAATCAAGAACGAGATTCGTTCATTGACTGACGCACTAAATGACTTCTTCCAAGTTGTCATTGGGAAGGAAAGTTCTAACAAACCTTTTGAACAACATAATCATCTACCAAGGATGATTGATGTTAAGGATAGTTTGTTAATAAGACATACTCTAAATGATTACTATTATGACAAGTCGTGCCATAAAGTAGACTCAATGAAGGTTATACCTAGATGATTCCATAAGGTGGGAGAGTGTTGGTTGTGGTGACAACAAGGACAACTTGGGTTATGTGGTTGTAGGGGATAAATAATGGGATGACCCATTAGTGGTTGTGGTGAAGGTGATAGTGATAAGGATGATGTGTTGGTGCCAAGTCCAAAGAGGTTTGATGGTGATAGGGTTAGTGTGATGGCTAAAGGTTGTGGTGGACTTGGTGGAGGTAAGGGTGTAGGAATCCTAAAGGTGTAGGATGATGATGATGTGGTTGGAGGTGTTGGTTTTGCCCTTTGAGGAAAGGTGGGAAAGGATGGTTTAGGTTAATATATCGTTTGCACTGACAATGAGATGCATGATATATTTCAAAAGGGAAAAAGAAAAGGTGCATGTGATCCTAACAGGATTGTTGGTGGATATCTCTAACGGGGTTAAGGTAACGAAGTTCTAGGTTTCTAGGTTGGATGATCCTAGTTGTGTGTTAGAGATAATTTGGTGCATGAAGGGTTTTGTGTGATTGTGAGGGTTGGAGGTTGTTTAACTAACTATCACTTTCAAGAGTGAAGTGTAGCTAAAAGGTTTGAAGGTGAGATGCAAGATAAGCTTGCAATGGTGAGGCCTTATATAGGCAAGAGTTGTGGGATTCGAACTAAAGTTGGTGTTAGAGTCCTATGGTGTAGTGAGGGAATCCTAGGGTGTATGTGAGTTTGCAAAATTTTGCAGGTTTGAGGTTAGGGATGCAGGGATCTAAAGGAAACAGTGAAAATTCGTCAAACATAGGCACGGTACCACTAAATACCACACGGTACCGTTAAATTTAACGGTACCGTGGCCTATTTAACGGTACCGTGACCTGGAAGTCACGAATTTTCCTGTGCAGCCTACTTCTGGGCAGCTAAAGGGAAGTTTCCTAGGGAATAAGAACCACATTTGTGTGTTCTTGAGAGTGTTTGGTGAAAGACTATATGAGTGTGTTTTCGCTCCCCCTCAATCTATGACCATCCGGACAAGATGTAAAAGATAAAGAGGAAAACAAATGTTGACGAAAGCGATGAGCTTAGTAACGTCATGACAAGTGGTGGATAGCATACGATAAACTTCACCTTTGAAGTCACGTAGCTCTTCTCAATCATTGTGAATATTCATAGAATATTATGATGAGGCATGCGATTACTAGGAGATATCCTAAGGGTTAAGAAGATAAAATCTTCAGGGTTGTGAGGTTGGTGACAAGGTTCTAGTGGGGTTATCTCAACTTATCCTAGCGGTTTTTCGCTTGAGGTGTGTGGAAGGTGAGTGAGATGCGAAAGCATTGGTAGTGTTTAGTACCATGCGGAAGTGGGAGGGAAAAGGCTAAGGAATCAGATGATAGATACAATCTATTCTGATAGGAGATGGTTTTAGGTTCAAGACTACATCGAGTGGGTTTTGATGGTGTTAGTGAGAATTGAAAGCAAGATTTTTGACAAAGAAAATTCACATATGTTGTGATTTTTCTGGACTTTAGATTAAAAGAATTTATACCGAATAAATTCTTTTATGAATGACTCCAACGGGATTCGATGAACGTTCATCGAGAATGAGAAATGACATTTAATCGCATTTTGCAAATTAAATATACTTTAAATATTTCGGATGAAATATTTAAGTTGTCATTGGAGTTTAAGAGGATTTCACGAATAAATCTCGCTGATTTAGTGAGACTTTTCGACACGAGAAATGACATTTAATTGCATTTCGCAAATTAAATATACTTTAAATATTTCGGATGAAATATTTAAGTTGTCATTGGAATTTAAGAGGATTTTACGAATAAATCTTCGCTTTCGACACGAGGAGAGAATTTATACCTAATAAATTCTTTGACCGGTACTGGACGAGAAGAAATGACTTTTATATTTCCGAGGAAATACATAGGTAGTCATTAGAGCGATGTGAAAGATGACTTAATATTTCCAGTGAAATATTTAAAAAGTCATCAGACGAGACACAGGATATGACTTGACATTTCCAGTGAAATATCTAACAGTCATGGGACGAGATCGAGGGAATGACTTGATATTTCCAGTGAAATATCTAAAAGTCATGACACGAAATAGAATAGATGATCTCAATATTTCCAGTGAAATATTCAAGAGATCATGCAAGAAACGTGAGGAATGACTTAATATTTCCAGTGAAATATTTAGATAGTCATGAGAGGGATTTAAAGAATGACTCAATATTTCCAGTGAAATATTTAAAGAGTCATGAGACGAGACGCACGAGATGACTACAATATTTCCAGTGAAATATTCAAGTAATCATAAGAGGGGTACGAGAGATGACTTTAATATTTCCAGTGAAATATATAAATAGTCATAAGTTTTATGGAAAATGTTTCATCATTCCTAGACCTAGACGGAGATGGTAAGGGGATTCTCGGTTGAGAGGTTTGGTTGATATAAGGGTTTCTATGTGCTTCGCACGTGAGTGTTTCATGGGGTTTTGAAAGATGTAAAGCTAGGCCAATGGTGCTGATTTGCAGCAGGGTTTGGGATCTTAAGACGTGTATATTCACACGAGGATGAAAGGAACTACTAATTACTTATATAGTAACTCGTGAGTCCTTTGGATGAGCGTTTTAACATATGTTGTTAAAAGGCTTGAGTATGATGTTTCGGATATGACATTTAACAATTGCGATCGCAAGTTAAACTTACTTTAATATTTCGGACGAAATATTTAAGTTGTCAATCCTACTCCGAGTTCTACTAGGTTTGTATCTAACCTTCCCATGAGAAAAGGGTGTATTACTTGGAAGAAGGCGAAGTGATAACTAGGGAATTAGCACAACTTTGCGACTACTCTAACTTATGGGTTTTAACACTAGTGTATGACTCTATGGCTTCTAAGGGTTCATAGTGATAGGCATACCTAATTCCTAATGTGTCAAAATGACCTAGTGTGGGTGCAAGCAAAACATGTAAAATGCACATAACGAATAACTGCAAACATCATGCAGAACATGATAATCATTTAGCATTTAAGATCACGAAGACATTTAATCATATCTTATGAAAACATGTTATCATTTTGAAACACATATGTGGGATGCAAGCAATCTAGGTTTGCTAAGGAAGATCCTAGTTACTACTTGTTCAAAATGAGATCCTAACGGGAGATAAAGTTCACCGATGTAAACTATCTCTAGTCAAATGTAGGAATGAAAACTTTTCAAGTTAGAGAATGAGTATGAGACTATCACTAGTGGTGCTCAATTAAGGCTAAACACGACCATTTTTACGGGTTATACACCAACCCAACTTCTCTCCTGGAAGCAATCCAACCATTAGGTCAAATTGAATTTCTAGTGCGATAGGTTCTCCAGTAGTCATTCTCATGTTAGAAGAATTTGAATTCCTATATTTGCCTATCGAAGTATAGCAAAGATGATTTTATCTTGTTTTGCTATACATGGCCTAATATGACTCAATTAACCATACTTTGAAAGTAGGTTAAGAAAATGACATGTCTTACACAACTCCTAACAAAGGCAAGCAAGATGTTTTAATTTCGTGTTTGAGATTTAAAGGTTGTTTGATGGGGATGGTGTATTTTATGATCTCTTGGACAACATCTTTGTTTGTTGAGTTGTTACATATTATTTTAACATGATTTGGTTTCCTAGAACCAAGAGACACTCTAATGTGATACAATGTAGAACCTACTACATCGTGTGTGTTTCAAGAATGCTCCTTTGCATATCTTGAGTGAGAATCTAGTGAATGTTACTTACCTCAATAGATCTTGTGAGCATTTTATTTGAAATGAGACATACTGTTTATTTCAAAAAGTATGCTTTTCAAAGAGGAAACTTATCACTCTTACGAATGCTTAGTGAAACAAGTATTTTAGTGTATGACCAATTTTACTTGTTTATGCAATGACACATGTTGTATTAGGTTATTATTCAACTCTAATATCCTATATTTGTTAACAGGATGCAATGTATTCTCTTGTAACATAACCATTCATGTCACAAAGAAAATAAGATGCATAGGATATAAGTTATCCTTTGTCAATCTTTTGATAAGAGAAATACATGTGATATTCTCAAAGATTGATGACTTACATAATAGTTAATAACATATTATGTATGACACTTTTACTAGACATGTGACTTTGAGTGTTGAGTTGTTCATGAGCAAAGTTTACATATGTTGTTTGTTTGCTCTTGTTTGGTTTTTCGGAAATGACACATTTACTAATTGCATTGCAATGTAATTACTTGTATATTTCGGATGAAACATCCAAGTTGTCACTCCTACTTAGTTGTGTATTTTATGCATCTTTTAAACATATTAGTTTAATGTTTGGAACACAACTATTGGACAACAAGACTCAATATGGCATCTTCAACACAAGTGTGAGTTATGATCCGATGCATATTATTTTCGTCTTGAGAGGACGTCATTATTTTCGTAACAATCGAGTGTGATTGAGTATGTAGATTCAAGATAATATGTTTCATCATGTTTTGATGTTATCTTGAAGCTAAACAAATAATGACTCCAATTTCATGTCCACACTCGAAAACTTGTCAATTAGATTCGATGATGATATCAATCATAATTTGAATAATGAATTGATATGTACTCGAAATCTTTCTTGACCCTCACAATCACTCCCTTTTTAAAAAGAAAATAAAAATTTAAGGAGTGTGTTCCATTTATTTTAACACTAGTTGTATGTGTGAGGTTTATGACAAACTAAGTTACTACTTTGATATTGTCATTTATTTTTATTTGAGAAAAACTATTTATATTATTATGTATAATACTCTTAGTTTTTCGACACCTCATTAGTATAAAAATAATTATCTTAACCATTTTTATACCACATACGTAAAATACTAAATGTTTAAAACATTTTGTATGTGTGTTAAATCAATGCAAGTTTAATACATTTTCTTTTACTTAAATACTAATGTATTAAAATGACCTTTTATTTTATTTAGACAACCCATGGTCAAACAAGACAAAATGATGTGATGTTTTAAGGATCATGTTACGGATTTTATGAAAGTGTTAAGTGTTTTGGGGTGATATACTTTTTACACTTAAACCTTTGGAAAAATAATTGTGTAAGACAATATCTTTCAACACACATGATCTACCAACTTAGTTTCTATTCCTAAGAAAGTTACTAAACCATTTTAAGAACTTACAACAAATGCAAGACAAATGGTTGATGCCTATATGCAATGCAAACTAATTACTTAATATAGTGCAAGTGATTTAGCATGAGCCTTATAAATGCATAAACCGGAAAACTATAATAAGCAAATAGCAATTTAGCTTAACACACAGAAATACTTATCGTCATTTTGTGTATTAGGTATAACAATGTATACTAAGCTTGATTTTATTTGAAAACGAATTGATTTCCTCCCCATTTCAAAGATTTTTGCTGAGTCACTTTGAAAACACGTCAAGGTTTAAAAGTTGAATTGCCCTTTTTCAGTTTGACCAAAAATTTACGCAAACTGTATGACCAGAAGACCTTTAGTTGAAAATCAAGGACTTTATCATGCTTTCATTTAGAACTAATTCATAAAATTATTTCTCAAATGAAAGTAGACTCATCATTGTTTAAAATAATGGGCGACACGACTTGTACAGACTTATGGTTGATTTTATATGGATTTCTGAAAATGAACCAAAAGTGAAAAACAGACAAACAGATGCACGGCACCATTAAATGACTCACGGTACCATTAAATATAACGGTACCGTACCATATTTAGTGGTACCGTGGTCTGTTTTCTGATTCAGAACTGCATGACATAATGACTCGTTCTGAAAACATGACCGGACACTTAAAAACACTATTCTTTTAGTGGTTTAAGAAAACCTTCAAACTAGTATGACAAAGTATACTTAACAACAAAACTTGTAAGTATTAAGCAACTAAATACTTTTCATATTTTATCACATTCATGGGTAATTTGATACATGGATCGTACTCAATTTTGAAAACCATTTGTTTTAAAAATTTGAGCGACGTGGCTCTGGTACCAATTGTGAAAACCGTAGAGGGGGGGGGGGGGTGAATACGTTTCCATTTAAAAACTTAAAACCTTTTGTATCAAATAACCGATCAAGTGTAACGTAATATGAAAAGTGTCAACAATGGTTATGTATCATCTAGGGATGAATAAATTAAACTACAACACAAGCACAATCAACCATGACACATACATAACATAAGCAACTAGCCACACAAGCATAAACACAATGCAAATATAAACATAAAGCGATAAGGAATAAAATGAAAGTAAAGAGATAAGTTAGAAGGCGCAAACCAGACACGGTGATTTATAGTGGTTCGGTCACGAAGCTCCTCTTCGCCCTACTCCACTCCCCGAGTACCCAACTCGAGAGTTACTTCACTAATCAACAAACTCCCTTCAGGCGGAGAAAACCGTTACACGTCGCTTAACTTGTTTTCCGACACTAAGCTAGATGTCGAGTGCTAATCTTAGCTAGCACCAATCTACCACGATCTACCCGATCTACACCTTACACGTCGCTTATCCTATTTCCGACACTAAGCTAGATGTCGAGTGCTAATCTTAGCTAGCACCAATCTACCACGATCTACCCGATCTACCCTTGATCCACATGATCAATCACACAAGCCCAATGGCTTCAAGAGATGTTCACTATCTCTTAAGATCACAATGATCTTGACTCACTCTCTCACAAAAGAAAAATAATCTTGATGTATGCTATGATACAATCAAGAGTGTAACCAATGTTACAAGACCTAACAACTCCAACACTTTGTATCTACTTGGATACTTTGTGTTCTTCTCTTGCTAATCAAGAGGGATGACAACACTTTGTATCTACTTGGATACTTTGTGTTCTTCTCTTGCTAATCAAGAGGGATGAAAACACTTTGTATCTAGGATACTTTGTGTTCTTCTCTTGCTAATCAAGAGGGATGACAACACTTTATATCTAGGATACTTTGTGTTCTTCTCTTGCTAATCAAGAGGAATGAAGAGGATCACTTGAGTGGATGATTGGATCACTCTTAAACAACCTAAGACTCTCCAAATGATCAAAGAAAGTTATCTAAGTGAAGAAGGATAAGACCAGAGAAAAAGGACTGGAAAAATCAAGTTGGAAGTGTGGAATGGTCCACTATTTATAGGCAAGGGAAAATCTGACCGTTACAGACCCACGGCTCCACTAAATACCCGACGGCTCCGTTAAATTTAATGGAGCCGTCCCTATTTAAAGGTGCCGTAGACGCTCCCTTTTTTTTCTTTAGTGGGGAAGGTTTATTTGGGGAAGTTGGAGCTGTTTTGGGGGGAAAAATGACTGTTGGTAATTCAAAATAATTTGAAATGATTTTTCCAAATAAAACATTTCTTTTTTTAATTCAAAAATAATTTGTAAAATGTATTTTTGAAAAATGTTTTGTCACATTTATAAAAATGTGAAGTTTAGAAAAATATAATCCTTTGATCATTTGTCAAGTAGTAGATTTGTTTGTCCATACCTTGAGTGATTTATGTCGGGATGGAAATCTACGACTTCGTTGAAGCATACTTGAGACGTCGGGAGGTGTTGATGAAGTATGCATTGATGATTTTTGTTTACAAGTAACTTGCACATTTTACGTTATGCATTACAAGTTACATGTTTGTCATTATTAAAACCGAAGAAACCATTTAGTTTAAATATCGTAATATTTGCACTAACACAGAACTTGAAACTAAAGAGAAATAAGCTACATTGAACATAAAATAAGCTATAACTACAACTACACTACCCTACTCCTAATGCCTAACAACTAACAGCCTTCATTGTGTGAATGAGGGAGGCTATTTATAGCCTTTCTAAGAAGCTTCCAGGGGTTTCATCCGAATCAATCTGTAACACCCCCTAATTTGATTTGTGGCAGCGGAAAAGTAATTAGGGTGTTACGGTGAGGATCGAGTTAAAATTTCAGAAAAATGGTCCAGAATAGACATTTTGAAAATTATATGTCATTCAAAGATTATTCTTGATACAAAAGTGAATTATCTGCTTTGAAAATCCCATGAGAAAATGTGATAATCTGGGAGGAATGACATATTTGATTTTACACCATTAAAGTTATCAGAGTAAAAGATGCCCGCTCCGTGTCTTGTCCTGCTCGTTAATTACCTGAGATAACATGCTTAAAACGTCAACACAATGGTTGGTGAGTTCGCGGAGTTTATAGAAAATACTTTCTTCGAAAGGTGTATAGTGATTGTCAAAATAAATAGTAATCCTTTATGAAATAGTTAATAAGTTGTTTTGTATAAAATTCACAAATAATTCATGTATGATATTCAAAATCATAAGTTTCAAGTTATGAATGCAGTTGAGCTACGTTGTTATATGCTCAATGTAAACTGTTGTATCATCTTTTAACTATAATAATGTACCAAGCATTTGGAGTTAATTGATGCCGAATTCTCATTTAAGTCACATATAGTAACAGTTAAAGTTCAAGTACTAGATTTACAATCATATCATGTAGTGGGAATGACAATCTAAAATCTGAAGTCTATTAGTGTAAAGTGGTGATCTTCTAAATACAGCTGTATCCTAGGATATATATGAAACATTCATATATTCATAAAGTTATATTGCCCTAAGCCTCATGACACGCAAAACGTTAACAATTGGGAGTCCCACCAGGGTTACCTGATGGGTGAGTTATGGCCCTCAAGTTAATAGGTGATTTGCCAATTCCTATTTTTCTCAAATATAGTGTATCACTGCTAAATACGACTAACCATAAGGCATTCCGTCAAAGTATTTAGGGGATAGGTCGTCAGCCTTTAACAGGTTTCGAAGCTGTTCACTATATTCGCGCTCACCGCAGTGATTAATGGCTCATGATCGAGGGACTTTATGGCAATAAAGTGTGCTTAGGCAATATTGGTGAATCATGCGTAATTTTAGTCTTGGCAATTATTTATAGTGAAAAGTAGAAATATCATATTAAGTAACAGTTCATTCATTTGTCACGTGAATGCATACAGTAATCTTCAGTATCACGTTACATCAAGTAGTTCAGAGATGTTATGTTTCAAGTTCCGTGTTTAAGCTAAACAGATAATTTGCACATATATTGAGCATGTTTTCCTTTCAAGTATAATTCAAATAGGTAAAGCATAGTTGATAGCTCCGAGCAGTTCATGAGAATTTTCAAGTAATATAAAACAGTTAAAGCATGTATCTCCCCCAAAAGAATTATTAAAAACAAGTGTGAAAAGTAGGGGCCACGACTCACCTTATGCGTTCCTGGTGATGGTAAAAATAACTCAGAGGTGATTAGAACAACTTCGATATAGAACCTGATAAATATATAAATAACTGAGAATCTTACTAATCTCTAGTGGTGTGTGTGAATGAGTGGTAGATGGTGATTAACTAATGATCAAATCATTGAGAGTGAAGGTGTAATATGATTATGGTGCTTGCACATCTCGTAAGATCATATCTTCAACGAGTAACTAAGTTATTAATATGAAATATTTCTATTGCTAATACTAATATGCAATTATAATGCAACTATGCATAAAAGTAAAGCTATGGTGCAAAAATGATAAAGAAGATAAGAATGACAAGTTATAATAGTTGGTCCTTGATTCTTTCTAGGTTTTACATTTTATACCCTAACCGGAACTCACGTTACGTCGTTAGTCCTTATTCAGTCCATAGTTCGATAACAGTCCAATCATTGTCCAATAGTCCGTATAAGACTTGAAGTTCAATAATATGTCAATTTCAGTCCTTTACAACTGTTTTTACAGTTTCAGTCCCTTAGTTTCCAGGTTTGGCAGTTTTGGTCCTCTAACGTTAAACCGCGTTACATTTCTAGTCCAAAAGTGGTAAACAAGGTGGGAGAAAGGTGGCGCATTTTTCTGAGGCTGATTTAAGATTTAAGAAGCTTGTTTTAACAGTTTATTTGGTCGCTCGCTTATTTTTACTACTATTGGGCCTTCAACGAGCTATATGGCTAGCCCTTTAACATGTTTTGGTCTATGGGTTTTTGAAGCGAGTTGGGCATATTAAGAGTCCATTTTTATCATCATGTTACATATATAGAAATGTCAAAAAGTTATCTTAATCGTAGCTTGTAAAGAAAACAGCTCAGTGGGTTATAAACCCACTTCGCTAGTTTTAGTGGTTTTTAAAAATGATTTTGTACGAGTTACTCGAGCTGTCTTAAGGGGTCGTTCTCGGTTATTTTTACATGATGTTTAAACGTAAAATGTAGCTAGCATGGAGGTCTATGGGGTCGCATGAAAATAGGATATGGTTGTTAAGTTAAATTGTGAGTTAGGGTGTTATGTTTGTAACGACTTGGGACAGTTTCTGGGTACCAAATACTTGGAATATATTTAGGTGTTTTCCAGTTAGGTTTTTAACGTGTGACGTTTAAAGATTATATAGGGTTTGCATGATACGAAATATTTAAACGCGAGTGGTGTGTGTGGGATCGCTGTTAAGACTCTTATGAGTGTTTAATACTTTACATGGTTCCAAACAAGCTACTGTGTAGTGTGCATGGCGTGTAATATTTCTTATGTGTACTAATGTGTGTGAATGATTTTTAACTTGTTCACGATGAGAATTGTGCTCATGTGGGTTTCATGCAGTCTCTCAAGTAAAATAGTATGATATGTTCGAATGCAAAATGAAAACATACATGCGTGAGGTATTTATACGTGCGTGTGGAGTATGAGACATGGAAATAAAGAAGTCTAGGGCACTTACTATGCTTTTAGGAAGGTGGGAAAAGAGTGGTGGCAGTCGAGTGAAACACCAAAGCAAGACAGTAAGCTTACCAAGCTTTGATACGTGCTATGTGTGGGATTCCTTCTACTTCGACTTGCATCCCCAACAGATAGGTACGCGTTTCTGGGTTTTTAGGGTGGTTAGGAAGGGTGAAATGGTTCGACAAGTTGTAGATAGTAACAAGGCAGTGGGATTTTAACGTGTGGAAAGCTTATGTTTAAAGGTTCTAGTTCTTACTAACTTTGCATTCTTACATTGTAATATGCATAGCTGCTATTTAGAAAGGTACTGTGAGAGTAAGGGAAGTGAAGGTAGGTGGGGCAAATGATTAGAAGGGTGGGCTTTTATAGAAGAGTGTCACATGTTTTTGTGGATTGTAAGGTTCCACCGATTGAGGATACTGTGGTGTATGGGACACTTGTATGTTATTATTTAGTTTGAGTGTAGATTTGAAGATGAGTAGTTGTGTTTTGGATTCTAGCCCTTGGATGCATACTTGCATGACTTCTACATGCTTAGTAGTCTAATGCGTGTAAAGTAGATGTAGTGTTTATTACAACTTCTGTGCTCCTACTGTGATCTAAACTATCTAATGTATTAGTAATAGTGTTAGTATAATATAGGAAAAGTCGTATGATATAGCAGTCGAGTCTTTAAGGTTCTATACATATGTTATCAATGTTTGTGTTGCTAAAGTCTCCATCGTGGTACCTTATTTCATTTTATATTTGAAGCATTATCATTAGTTAGTAATATAGCAATAAGATCATAAAAACAATGGTGATATGATATAATTTGGTTTTAACGATTTTTAGTTGCACGCTTGAGTAGGAAGGGAACAATAGAGGAGGTTTATTATCTTGCAATTATTTGACCATTGAATTTGTGGCTTTGCACCAAAAGAGGCTGCTAAAGAATTATTCAGTTGGTGTAAAGATAAATGAAAGTCACCTTCAATATTTAACAAGGTAAATGGGTTTTATTTTTGGGAAGGCATATTAATCGGTTCACAAAGATAAGCAAAGGAAAGTTAAATGAAAATGAATGAGGTAATAACTTGGGCTTGCAAATCCGTTTGGGTCTAATATCTTCGGTGGGCCGAACATTAAAGGTCTAATGGGTTGAGGTAGTATGGGCTTTAAGGTTATCATTAAGGTTTGCAATTAAGTTTTTAATTAGTGTATTTGTTGATGTTAATTATTGCTAAGTGTAACGAAATAGTCAGATGAATATGATCGCTTGTCGTTGTGAAGATGTGTTGTTGTGTCGGAGATATTATCTCTAGTGTCGGTGTTCAATATATATATATAAGAAGCATTGCTATTAATAACTATAATGGAAAGTTTAAATTTTTCCGTAAAAATGGGTTTTAGTAGATAATAACTCGAGGTTATCATAAATTAATAAGGATTATTAATATGGATTCTCGTGGGATCTTACACAATCCAACCCCTTAAATCCTCCTTGGTCTCCAATCCATAAATCACAGCCGTTAGATCATTTTGATGACATGTTTCGTCCAATAACAAGCTTCCACGTGTTATTCCTTGGTGTCAGGTGTTTCTAGAAGGTCCAATCATTGGGTAATTATATGGGAATTGGGGTAATTTGGGGTACGGTTAATTTAGGGTTTATGGTGAATAGTAACAATTGAGGCAAAGAAAAAGGCGCGTATGTTTTTTTATTTTTGTTTTGTTTGACCGGTGGTAATGGGTATAGACCGGGTTAAGGGAAATTGGGTGTGGGCTCTTGTTGGACTGGATTTTGGAATGAAATGGGTTGGATTTGTATTTTAAAAATAACAACAAAGGGTCCGGTTTGGTTTTAAGTGTAGTTTGTTTTAATTTTAAGCAACAAGGACCAATGTTGTAATTTGGTAAAATCCAAGGACTAATATTGCCGTCTTTGCAAAATACCTCCAAAGGCTTCTTATGACAATTTGAGCATAATAGTGATCTATCTTGGTAACTTTCTTCCCCAGCTTCGGCTCTTTAATTCTCTTCCCAAATCCCGTACTCGTTTTCTCGGTTTTTGCTTGACTTTGTCTTTTTTTTTTCAATATCCGTACCTGCACATAAACAAACACAAAAACACAAATATTTTTGGCATTTTGGTTAGTTTTTTGTCGTTTTGGTCTTAAATTGGTCTAGAAAAGGTATGTGTTTAAGCACATACCTCTAAACGTCTTTAAAGCTGAAGCAGGCTGATAGTTTTGCTAGTAAAGATGGAACATTTCCCTTAGTCATGTACATTCTTAACACAATAGGTATCACGATCCGTTTCTCTGTTCCCATAGGTATTACTAAACTGGTAGATCGGCTAGTGTTTACAACTTTGTGTTTCTCGAAATCAAATTGTTCAGCTCTTTGTAATGTACTAATATTCTTTCCAAATTGGGAATCGGTTCAATATCCGTTGTGTAACCAAATGAATGATCAAACTGTTCTACAGCGTGATTAACCTCTGTTTAATTTGTTTATCATTTGGTTTTGTTCTATAGTGTGATTTGGTATTACGATGAAAAAAATCACTTGTGATTCATCTCAAAATCACTTGTGATTAATGTCAAAATTACATGTGATTCATGTCAAAAGCACATATGATTTTCATGTCAAAATCACATATGATTCATGTCAAAATCACATGTGATTTTAGGTAAATCAAATGTGATTTACACATCAATCTGCATAAAAATACAACAAACAAAACCACAAAGAAGGCATATGTAAAACCCTGAATTTTGAATTCCTAATTTTACGTCTAATTTGAACTTTTACCTAAGTTTTGAAATAATTTATTTGACACCTAAACTATATAATATGTAATATAAATATAATTAATTAAATTAACCTAAGTTATACATAAGAATACTGATATTTGTTACAAAAATAAATCCTTCCTAATCACTAGGGGTGCAAACGAGCCGAGCCGAGCCCGAGCTTTACTATACTCGAGCTCGGCTCGTCAGTTTTTTAACAAGCTCGAGCTCGAGCTCGGCTCGATCGGAGCCTTTATTTTTGTGCTCGAGCTCGGCTCGTTAACTTTTCACAAAGCTCGAGCTCGGCTCGATAAGGCTCGAGTAAATAAAAAAGATGTTTTTCACGAGCCAAAGCTCGGCTCGAGCTCGCTTTATCTGCTTAAATTTTCAGGTTTTTTGAGGAAAGGACTTTTTCAATTTGAATCTAAACTACAAACAAAAAACATCATAGATCTCAGTTTGTGTTTCCAAACATCATAGATGTTTTTCACTTGTCACTCCCTAACTCACATCTAAATCTAAACTACAAACAAAAAACATCATAGATCTCAGTTTGTGTTTCAAGTGATTACAACAATTCTTTTAAAATATTTAAAGACTTAAACACAACTCATCATAGACCTCTTTCGAAGCTAAAACTTCTTTTGATATCCGAAACTTAAAAAGAAAAAACAAAACAAATATGTTTCATTTCTTTCTTTCTTTCGTTAAGTAAACCAACAATAACATAATAAACCTACCTGGGTTTTGTGAGTCCAGTTTCGAACAACAAGAAACATATAAGAGTAATATTTTTTTCGTTGGGATAAAGAAGCAAGAAAGGATTTTTTGTCTTGATCTTTGGTTATCAAGTGAAAGAAAGGGACACATTTTGTTTCGATCTACGTATGTGGGTGAGAATGATTTTTTTTCTTGTAACTGAGTGTGATAGGAATTAAGGGCTAAAGTGTGCGGCCAAGAATTAGGATAGCTTTTATATTAGTGTTTGTAGGGTTAAGGAAATATAAGTTATGTTATTGGGCCAAATGGGCTCGGCTCGATAAGGCTCGACGAGCCTACTCGATCTTCACAAGCGAAGCTCGAGCTCGGGCTCGATAAGTAAACGAGTTGATTTTCAGGCTCGAGCTCAACAAAAACTCGGCTCGTTTTGAGCTTTTTATCGAGTCGAGCTCGAGTAGCTCGCGAGTAGCTCGGCTCGTTTGCACCCCTACTAATCACTACAATTAACACACGTTTTCTTTAAGTATGGCACCATACGTTTTCCACAATTAAATGAGATATCAATCCCATAATTTTAGCTCTTATATCAATCATATAACCGAATCAATCAAACTCATTTAATCTGCCATTATTACCTTACCATATTTGATAACACGCTCCTTCTTTACCTTGATATAATCCGTTTTCTATCTTTCTCTCCTCTCCCTCTTCATACGAAACAAACAAAACACGACACACATATCGCTGCTATTTTCCCTACTTTCAAGACCAAGGATCGAAGGGTGTAGATGAAGCTTTGATCGTGAGTTTAGGGCTACTGTTAAGGTTCGTGATTCGTGGGGGGGATGATTGTGTTTCTTGCTCTTTTCTGGTCCCGTACATTAGCAGGTTCCACCAAATCCTTCTCTTGTTTTCTGGTTCCATTCGATCATATGAATGTTAATCTGAATCATATTTAAAACGTCTATAACTAATCTGATATGTTGCTATCCGATTAAGATGTAAAAGGGACACATGAAATCATAATCTAAACATGTTTAAAACCTTGTGTATTCGACTCTTGTTTTCTATTTTGATAGACCTATGTTTTTTATCTGATTCGACCCATCTTTATTCGACCTTAATCTGATCTTACAACCCTAATTCGGTCACTTAATGTGCATTTAATAAACCCCTTAATCTGGTCAACCTAGTGTAAAACCCTAACACAATTAATACATGAGAAATTAGGGCTTGGTTTTGTGTCATTTATGGGGTTTTTGTGTCTCGTAAATATGGTGTGTATGGGTTGTTTGTGGGTCATGTGGGTGAGTCTAAGATTTTTCTAAACGTATTGCCTAGATCGTGTTCAAGTGATGCATGTCGTGTATATGTTGTGTGTCGAGTTTTGTGGTTGTTTTGGTGTCGTGTGTTGGGACTATTTTGATGCCCTTAGGTCGACATATTTTTAACCATTATTCAGCCCTAAAATTTGTAATAAAGGATCATTAATGTGGCTAATAACTTCTAAAAAACCCTAGGAAATTAATATGGGTCGATTAGAGTTTAAGAGGGTTAGGTTTGTGTTGTTTCTGTCTCAACTGCATGCTGTCCAGAATTTGGTTCGGGTTTAAAAGGGTCTAATTTGATGATGCCAACGTGTTTTTGAAATATTTTAGAGCCTAAAACTAAGTTCAGGTTGTGTGCTATCTGGATATAAAATTTCATAATTTTTGGAGGTCGGTTAGGTGACTTTTTGATTTTTAGAACATTAGATGTCAATCCTGAGTTTAGAAGTCTGGAAATTCAGGTGGTGTTTTTGAATTTTAGTTTCCAAACAGCGAGGAGTTAGGAGGTATCATTTGACAGAGATAATATGTAGGATGTATAGGACTTACTGGAATTTTTGTAGAATTTTCTGAAGGGTTCTAATGGGTTAACCAAATGCAAACTTTTGGGGTATACCTGTAGTGCACTTTCTGGGTAGGTTTGGGAAAACGATTTTCGAAATGGAACTATCACTTTGAAATAAAATCTGGGAAAATTACTGTAAGTGCCCAACATTTATTAGTATTCATGATAAATATTTGAGCTCCTCAATAAACATTTAAGTATGGTATAAAATTCATAAATATCGGGACCAGAATAAGATAAAATATGAACTATGCTATAAGTTAAGGATTTAGCGTAACCTAACCCCATTTAATGTGTTTTGACCTAAATTACATTCGTAACATTAATACGGATACTCTTAAACATATGTTAACCTAACTTCAGTAATGAAACCCTAATCACAAATAATGAATAACTATAAGTATTTAAGAATCAGTTATGACAATAAATGACCTTTAAAACGGACTCCTAAATAATAATTGATCCATAATTCATGTAGATTCTCTGAAGAAGGAGTGATTTCCGTTCATGTGTTCATTTCATTTCGTTTCCTTTCATTCGCGTTAAGGTACAGATATTCCGCCCTTTCTCAGTAAGGGTATCTCATGACTTAATTCCTTGATGTTTAATATTCTGAATATGATCCATTTGATATTCGTCTGGTTGTTTTGTGTGATATGATTCGTTAGTTATCTTCTGTGACTTCAATATTCGCATTTGAATCCTTTGATACTTTATAATGCATTAGATATTATGACTTGTATGAAAAACTTTTTTGAATATGTATCTTGATGATGGTTTCGGGAAATACTATTTTAAAATGATTTCTATGAATACGAGGTAACACCACTTTTTATATAAAGGTTTAATGACTCTCATAAAAACGGCTTTTAAAAGAATATTTTCATGAATACAACATTTAAATGATTTTCATAATTACATAATCTCGTTGTACTCTATCCTTAAAGATTTCTCATGACTCATTGTTTCCTGATATTTGTTATGCTTTGATTCGTATTTGTCTAGTTATTTGTTTGATTATTCGTTTCATGCTATATTCTATTCATATAGCTATTATTTGAGTTGGATAATTTATAATTATCCCTTATCATTATATTGCGTGTACTATGCCTATTATGTTGCCCATATTTGTAGCCAGTCATGGGGAGTCTATGGCCTTGCCATTGATGCACCAATGGTATTGACACTATCGGTGGAGGTGGGTTTTAGTCCAAAACGTTCCCACTTATGTTATATAGCAACCATGGCCGCCATAATTATTATTATTATATTAACGTACGTATGCACAGTCTCGAACTTGTATATGTATATCTGTTTTGCAGGGAGCGTATGGATGCATCCTAGGTACTTTGTTTAGTTCAGTTATTTAGTGAATGGATTGTGTGTGTGCCGTACACCCAATTTCACACTAGTACTATTGGAGTCTGCAGCTCCTATGTACAATTTGCTATGATATGATATATGTTTGTTACTTGGGCATTTCCTTGTTATGATTGTTATCCGTTTCATATTCCTTGTTATTCTTTGATTCCATTATCATATATCCCATATTTCATTGATATCTTTTTCAGCAGGTTCTCGTGGTTCCGTTTTAGTTATCCATTCATTTTACTACTTATTGTGACTTATATCATTTTTATCCAGCAGATCATTATGATTTCATTTCAGTTATTCTTCTGCTTTAGTTATCCATTTTTATATATTTGTTCACTGGGCTTTTTAAGCTCAACCGCATTTTCTTTTCCTGCGGCAAGTTCTAAGAGGGAGGCTGGGATTCGAGTGATGAGTGCTCAGGAGCTCTTAGTGGAACACCTTGATAGCTTCCCATGGATTAGAGATACATTTAGAGTTTTTCTTTTGGACTTAGTTTGTATTTTAGTATGAAAGTTGAAATGTTCAGATATAGTACTTTATCTTTTATTTAGAATACCTTTGTAAACATTGTATTATTAAAGTCTTCCGCTTGCGTATGTTCTGTTTGATGCCATAAATGTGACATTTGACCCGTTCTCGGATGGGGGTGTTACAAGGCTTGAACTTGCCTTTTTTCATTTACCATTTAAAATTTTTTAAATCAGAAGCGCATAAGATCAACAAATTCATATAAATCAATAATCATCACTCATACGTACATAAAGTAACTAAAGCCTAATCATTCAGTGATAACGAATTCACAAGTTGAATAACCTAACACATAAAGTACATAAAACCTAATCATGTTCCCCTTGAATTTCTTTAACACCTTCTTATGCTCATCACTTTCAGAATCTTCTTTGGAATCTAATAACTTCTTTTTCTCTGAATAGGCTTGGACTTGGCATTTGGCTAGGCTTTCCTTCAACTTTTTAAGCAAGACCTGTAGTTAGTCACATACAAAAATGTAGTTAGTAACATGTAATTGTAAGTGATTACTCAGAGTTGTATTACAAAATCACATGTGATTCAGAACAAATCACATATGATTCAGAACAAATCACATGTGATTCGAATAACAGATGCTAAGCGCTAATAAAAAACAAACTAGCTCTTGCTAAAACCTTCAAATTCAGTCCATCGTCTCAGAAGTTAATCTACTATTGCTCACACACATCCTTGTGCTTTTAAGATCATGTAAAAGATGTTGGATTAGCGAGACCAAATGTTGCCTTTCAATAAAAAAAAGACAAGACCAAATGTTGCATTGCGGCCTATAAAGTGCAGCTACAAAGCAAGGGCTTGCCTACCATTATTAAAGAGCACATGAACTAAAACAGCAGCCAACTATCAACATACATATACCATCATGTTGCAATACCGTACATACTTGGAGAGATTCAGAGAACAATTTGAACTAAACCAAATAATAATAATAATAATAATAATAATAATAATAATAATAATAATAATAATAATAATAATAATAATAATAATAAATATGGTCTTATCAATAAAATTATAACCAGATAAAACATAACCAACCAAACTAAACTACTGAACTAGTATTCATTTTGTGTTTGTAAAAGTTCTATAACAATGTCACTCTGTTCATACATGTTTTGGTACTACAATCTTCATAAATTATTAATCAGTACCAGTATAATAGCTTTTCATCTATAATTAAACAATTAAAAGCTTATTTGTGTTTGTTTGTACATTAAGAGCGACACAGTAAGGCAATCTAATGTTCAGATCTATCTTTCAGAAAAGCATAAGTGGATCAAGAATCTCATTTTAATTGAAATTAGACAAAAAAAAAAAAAAAAGAAAAAAAGAGAAGCTTAAAAAAAGAGAATACAAATACGAGCTTGAAAAATAATCCCTAAAGAACTTCGAGCATATGTACTACGTAGCAAAACACAATGAGATTGTAGCCTTACTGTGAGAGAGTCAACACTTCGTTGTTAGAACTGACTATCTACTGGCATGAAAGAGACTACAGTGCACCAAGAACGGAATATTGTTGAGCTAAGTGCAGGTTGGACTATTAGCATTACAATTTCACACCAAAAATTTAACATCGTTTTCTATGTCTCTTAAACCCTCTTTTTGAAACTAATAGCAGAAACGAAAGTAATACGAAGGTAGCCACTTTGCTATTACTATCTAATGACCCAAATTCCACAAATGTGAAACACCCAACATATGCCATGTGGTATAAAGTCCTGTAGCAATGTTGATAACAGAAAAGCACTAATCAGGCCTTCAAAATGAATCGAATATCAGTTCTCGCATAGCCAATGGCTCATATCTCAAAGCTAAACAACTCTGAAAACAATAAACTCCATAAGTACCAACTAAACATATAAATTAAGCAGTAGGTTCTATGTTCATCTCTGTAGACGTCAGCAAAGAAATTAAGTTCTGTTTTCTCAAAAATAAATTGTATAACCTACTTAACAATGCCAATGAGATATCACATACAGAGTATTATAAAATGAACGACGCATCAACCTTCTCAATTTCGCCTCATTCAAGCTCTACCTATACGAATAAATAGGTTGGCCTCGAACTAGTCAAAACTTAGTATCACATAGTTTAAGGCCAATCTAATCTGCAATAACACTTTATACAATTTAAATGACGATTTTATATTAACATATCTCGTGATCCTTATGCTATGTACAAGTTCGTCTCTATCTCCGTAAATTCAGTCAATAGTTAGTAACAGATATTTTAGCCAATCGGATCTACAATAACACTTTACACGATTTAACCGAAATCAAAGTCGCAATTTCATCAAATAAGCCACCAAATCTCGTAAAAATCAACGCAATCACACACATAAACTCTAACAAACAAAACAAAAGAAAAACAACCTCTTGATCTCCAATAACCGCAAACGCTTTAACGAAAAAGTAGACAACCAGCAACTTCTCCTCGACCGTTTTCTCAACAACTTCACGAATAACGTTCATAGATTCACGTCTCATGAGCTCAACCAAACTCTTCCGTACATCTAACATCGATTTCACATCGCGGCTGATCAAAACTGATTCGAGTAGACGCAACATTCCTTTGTCAAATCTGATAACAATTTAATCAACAATAGAAACTAAATCTGTTCGAGTAAAATTAGGGTTTGATTAACATAAAATGTAAATACGTACCTTTAGATAGTGATATTTCATGTCGAATATCCATTGTATTGCGTTATTTTTGATCAATTTGATATGAAAAGCGGTTAGGGTTTGATACGGTGGTTAGTGTGTGAAAGGAGTGTGTGTGTGTAACCGGTGAATTGTGAGAGTAGTGTGTGTGGTTTGGGGATAGTTAGTAAAGGTAGCGAAATTACAAAATTGACCCTCAGTAAAAATTAAATTAAAAATGCTAATTAATATTAGCCATTGGATTGAAGTTGGATGGATGGTTGAGATCAACCGATTTGATCTTTAGCAAAGGGGTTTTTGCATATATATTCTTTCAAAAATGTATAATTGCATATATATCCAAAGCATGCATAAAAATTATTGTATTATGTGCATCAAAGACTTGTACAAATGATATATATATATGCAATTATTCACTTTGGAAGGGATATATATGCAATTCTGCCTTAGCAAAGGGGTTTTTGCATATATCATTTCAAAAATGTATAATTGCATATATATCCAAAGCATGCATAAAAATCATTGTATTATGTGCATCAAAGACCTGTACAAAGGATATATATGCAATTATTCACTTTGGGAAGGATATATATGCAATTCTGCCTTAGAAAAAGGTTTTTGCATATATATATATATATATATATATATATATATATATACATATATATATATATATATATATATATCATTTCATTGAACTTTTGTCATGATTGACTTGTTACTATATTTTAATAATTCTTCGACTTTATTTCTTTCTCTTTTTCATTTTGACATAATCTAACCCGTAAATAGGTTTTCTTCCGTACTAATTTACCTCTTGCTCTAAATTACAGTATTTGATAAGATTACCCTATTAATGAAGTATATTTTGAATTCATGATAATTTGCTTATATAGTTCTCGATCTTTTCAATTTATTTGTGAATATAATACGATATATATTCTACCCCAACTCTTTTTAATTATATATACATAAAAACTAAATAACAAATATCCGCAAAATCGAAATTTCTAAACTATATAATAAAAAATATCATAAGGGGTATCAAAATAGAAGTTACTATAATAAAATCTAAAAAATATATTTATAAGAATTCTAATTTGGCAAATATTTTTCTAAATCCTCACGAGTTGGTATGATGCAAATTTACTTTTTATAATGATATGGTGAAAAAAAATCTAAAATAAAATATAATGTTTAGGTGATTAGTATATGTATATTTTTATACCGCATAAATAATGAATTATGGCTAAGTCAGTGTCAACAATTTGACCTCATACATCTATAATATTATCAGCTACCCGCTTTTGTATTGACGCAACATCACAAGGGGAATCTACAGTTTTTATATAAGTTAGTTTGATAGCGCTTATTTTTATTCAAACATAAAATTGTCATCATCCGTAAAGTTATTGTATTGGGAAACATAAAATTGGAAAACATTTGTCACCGAAAATTTTAATTACATGGTACTTGCTAGTTAGTTTTATTGCCTTTGTAATAAAAGAGACAGAGGCTCATCTTTGGTAACTTGACATAAAACAAGGATACAAATCATGCATGCATATAGAAACAAGCTAGCTTATACGTGACATATATACTGTATGAAATTTTAAAATCTATCAAGATTCACAAGATCCATAATATATTCGTGCAAGTATAGATTTTGTATCCAATGCTGTATAAATTCAACAACCCTACATGCAAACATGTACATCGATCTCATCTATAATCTATAATCAAATATGAATAAGCAAAACAAAGTTGCTATAGTGCTAGTTTTGATTGCCCTCATCTTCGGCATAGTGGCTGCTAGCATTCTTTTGATCAGTCGCAAACATGGTGGCGCTAAGCCTTCACACATTACACCTAAGGTTGCTGATTTCGTATGTAACCTCACTGATTACAAAGAAGCGTGCAAGGTTACCATGACCCCATTGGCCCAGAACGACAAGACATCCCTTGGAGACGTGTTCAATGCGGCTATTCTAGCCACTAAGTTAGCCGTGGACGTTGCAGGGACGTCCTTAGTTGCCGCTAAGGACGGTGATGTTCATTCTAGTCAGAGGCTAGATGAGTGCAAGGAGCTCATGGAGTATGCTAGTGATGAGCTCCGTGAGTCATCTAGAATAGTGGGAGATCAGATCTATACTGATCTCGGTATTCAAGATAAGCAACTAGAGCTCATGAACTTGCTGAGCGCCGTAGTTGCTTATCAAGAGACTTGTTTGGATGGGTTTAACAAAGCCGAGTTAAGGGCTAGGGTGGAAAATTTGCTTCTTAATAGTACCCAACAACTCACATCCAATGCATTGTCAATTGTAGCTTCCATGCCAAAGATCTTAGAAGAGTTTAATATCACGACTAAACCTAAATTCATGGGACGAAAGCTTCTTGGAGTTGACAAAAAGGGGTATCCCTCATGGATGTCGGAGGATGATAAAAAGCTATTGGAAAGTGGTGATGTGGTACTAGAACCGGATGCAGTGGTGGCTAAGGATGGGAGCGGACAGTTCACGACCATAATGAGTGCGTTGGCTGCATATCCTAAAGGCAACGTGGGAAGATATGTTGTGCATGTGAAGGAAGGGATCTATGAAGAGTATGTAACCGTGGCTAAACATCAAGTAAACGTGTTTATGTATGGCGATGGTGCCAACAAGACCATCGTCACTGGCAACAGAAGCAACAAGGCCGGTTGGGCCACGTTCAAGAGTGGAACCTTTTGTAAGTTTTAGTTAGTACGTGCTTGTAGTATTGTATCATCAAACTTAATTTTTCTCTTTTTGAATTTTGTTACTAATTAGCATAATGTAGATACAAACTTACATCACTTGCATACAAGTCTGAATAATATATACACGTCTGCAGTAATGTAGTTTTGAAGGTTTAATGAAGTCGAATACAGTTTTGATAAATTTGAGTCTGTTTGACCTAATTCAGCCCAAATTATGCTTAGTTAAAGTTTGATCTGTGTTGACGTTAGAAAAAAACCCTTTGAAAGAACACCTAGCTAGGTCCAGAACATGACCCACACGAAAATAAATAGGTAAGTGTTGGGTCTAAACAGGTTTTTAGTTGTGTTCGCTTGACCTTGTTTGTAAAACAAGCTGTGTTCGAGTTGGTGATGGGCCATCAACCCATTTAAGACTTTTTTTTAGAAAATAGGAAATATATAACTTTGGTTATATGGGTTTAAATTGGTTAAACAAGTCGACCCACCAACCCGCTCAACTTGTTTAACCCATGTAACATGATACTTTTTAACTTGTTTAGATTAAATGTATAAATGGATCAAAGGGTTGACTTGCTAACCCGTTAACTTTTTTAATCCCGCCAACCCATATAAATAAACCGCATTGTGTCCAGGTTATGGTTATTCAGTTTTTCTGATTACTTAGATAGGGTGTTCGGTTTTTCAAGTCGAGGTCCTTAATTGCCACCCTAGTTTCAATCATTGTACTAATAATTTATCTTTTCTAATATAAATCATCTTTTCAATCATGTAGCTGCAATTGGAAGTGGATTTATAGCAAAGTCAATGGGGTTCCGAAATACCGCAGGGCCAGAGATGAGTCAAGTAGTAGCCCTCCATTCGCAATCCGACAGATCAGCCTAGTTCGACGTCCATATAGATGGTTACCAAGACACATTATACACTCACACTTACCGCCAGTTCTACAGCACCAGTATCATATCAGGGACAGTTGATTTCATATTTGGTGACGTTGCAGTCATCATCCAAAACTGCTTAATCATCTGCAAGCTTCCAAACCCTGGCCAAAGTATCACGATCACAGCCCAAGGAAGAAAATTGTCCACAGAAACAACCGGTATAGTTATCCCGAACAGTCATATTATTGCTAATGCAGAGCTGTTTCCAGTCCGGTCTCAAGTCAAGAGTTATTTAGGACGTCCATGGAGGAAGTATTCGAGGACTATTGTTATGGAATCCCTACTTGATGATTTGATTCAGCCGGATGGGTGGTTACCATTTCAAGGCACGTTTGCACTGGATACTTGTTTTTATGGTGAGTATGCAAATGCTGGTCCTGGTGCAGTTACGGATATGAGGGTTAAGTGGAAAGGATTTAAGAATATTACAGATGTGAATGAGGCTATGCAGTACACGGCTGGAGCGTTCATTCAAGGAAACGAGTGGCTGAAGGAAACGGGTGCACCGTTTTATCTTGGTCTTAAAGGTTGATAGTTTTTGAGATGGCATAGATTTTGGTTGAATTAGGAAAACTAGACATAGGATTATTTACAGTGTGAGGAATTATGAAGCTAGACTTATTTATTCATACTTTTATAGACATGTTATAGCAAGGTTTTGGTATGCCATCGATGATTTTTATTTTTTTTAATCTACATGTTATTGGAGGTCATTTTTTTATTTCGATTTATAATGATTTATGTAAGAAAAAACCCTTGTTAGACCACTCCCAACGGTGGGAGGCAAACCCACGTTAAGGAGCAAAAAACCCACGTTAAAGGCGCGTTAACCGTTGGGACCAGCTGCGTTAACGCAGCGTTAAGGGGCTACGTTAACCCCTTAACGCTGCGTTAAGGGGTCATCAAATACAAATACATTAAACGGCAAATATAAATTACATTAAACTACGATACGGAAATTAAAACCAAACTACAAATGAAAATACGATAAGGAAATTAAAAAGAAACTACGAATGAAACTACGATACATATTAATTGAAGGTATCATCTGAGTCTGGGTAACCATCTTCGGTCGAAGAGGAATCAGGTGGGAACCAACCACTTTCCCAGTTCTTCCTACGTTCTTCATCCTCCCTGGCTTGCCGCTCCAAACGAGCAGCTTCCTCTTCTCTTTCAAGTTGTTCCATTTCCAGGAAGACTTGCATATCTTGGTCCATTTGTCTGAGTTGTTCCTCAGTTAACCCAAACGGATTTGGGTCTTGGTTGGCAACCGGTGGATTGTGCACCGGTTCATTTTCCGGTTGGAAAACCGGAAAGATATGTTCAGGTGGAGTATGGAATTCTTCATTTTGGCGAGGTGGACTTGGAAATTGTTGCCCGAAATCTTGTCTGAAAGACATTTTGATATTGAGAAGGTTGGATCTTCAATATCTGATGTGTTTGAATGTGTTTGTGTGTGAGATGTGTTTGAGAAGTATGGGTATTTATAGGCTAGAAATCCACACGTTTTTTTAACATGAGTTTGAATTTTAAACGGATATAACTATATCCCGCCCATTACAATGAGTTTGAATTTTAAAATGAGTTTGAATTTTAATTGTTGGGGCTACGCTGCGTTAACACTCGCAAGTATCACTAATTTTAACACAAACACTATGGCTAATGAACCAGCAGAGGTGCAAAGGGCTATCCTCACCCGATTACGCACTGAACAAGAAAAAGAACTCAAACTGATTAACAGTTTGTTTGGTGAGATAACTCGTATTATGCTACAGATGCATAATCGTGCTCCAGAGATCGAAAGGTTGCGTGAGTTGCCTCAAGACCATCCAGCTATCAGGGTCGGTCTAGAAACTCTACTAAGAAATGATGAAACAGATCCGGAACTTCATGTCGCCTTGAAGATGGTTAGGGAGCAGGTGTTATCGACAATTACAAATCTATATAAAATTTCGTATCGTATTGTGATTTGTATGTAATGTTATGTTTTTTTAATTTCGTTGTAATTTTTTTTATTAAGTATGTAATGTTATATTTTTTAATGAATGTTATGTTTTTAAAAAATAAAGTAATTTATAAGTTAGGGGTTGAATTTGAAAATATTTGATATAAAGGTGAGTTAAGGTGTGTTAAAGCTGAGTTATTGTTGGGTGTGTTAAAGCTGAGTTAAGGGAGAGTGTGTTAAAGCTGACGTGACATGCCTTAAATTTTAAAGCTGAGTTAACTGTTGGGAGTGACTTTATAACCAAAGTACAAAACATGTTTGGCCAAAATTACTCCTTAAAAAAGAAAAGGAACCAAAGTACCAAACATGTTTTTATCTTTGTGGTCACCACACATGCACATTAGGGTGTCAATCGAGTCGTGTTCATGTTGATCTATTCGGGTTCGCGGGTTGGCGTGTTGAAATAACCTCTACCCAAATACGACCCATTTATTAATTGTGTCAAGAAGCTCAACCCTAATCCAGACCTGCATAACACGCGTAACCCCTTTGTAACCCGTTTAACCTGTTTAATTATATAAGTCAAGCAGTAAATAAGGTTGGTGGTTTGTTGATTTAATTAGTTTAAATGCAAAAATGATATAAGGATCTACAATATAATAAAAATAACATCCAAATAACTATACGTTTCAATGATATCTGAGTTATAAGCATCAATTTCAACAATATCTTAGTTTTAATCGTAATTCACTCATTTTAAGTACATAACAAAATACATTTAATTAATATCCAAAATTAAAACCCAGTTATATATTTTATTTTTAGAGGATTATTTATTTAAACAGGTTCACGTGTGGACTAGTTTAAAAATTACTCAACCCATGACCCGTTTATCAAAAGGGTTGGACGGGTTTACGTGTTACTTTCGTAGAATCCACATACAACACGTTGACACATCACATGTAAACACTTTGAGACAAACATATATCCTCCTAGCTAGGTTGTTGCAGAACCTCACTTTTAAATCCACTCCACCTCTTGAATTCAACTTCAAACACAAACCTAAACAACATTTCATCATGGAAAAACAACAAGTGATGAGCAACAAACAAATAATATTAAAAGACTACGTTGTAGGGTTTCCTAAGGAATCCGACATGCTCCTTAAAACATCTGAAACTATCAACTTGCAAAAGCTTCCACAAGGTTCTAATGGTGTACTTGTTAAGAATCTTTATTTGTCGTGTGATCCTTACATGCGTGGTCGTATGACTAAACCTGATCAAGGCAGTTATGTCGACTCTTTTACTCCTGGTTCGGTATGTAACATTCTTAATATGCAATTGTGATATTTTATATTTGTGTTAGGGATATGTTTTTCTTGTAATAGAATATTCAGTTATTTGGGTGTTAGAAAGTTTTTAATTATTTTATGACTTTAGATGCTAAACCATTCAAGGCCTAAACTAATTATTTCATTTTGGATCTTATGTGACTCTTCACTAAGGGGGTGTTTGTTTAAGCTTATTTGTGGGCTTATGAGCTTATGTGTTCGATCTCGGCTTATGTTTCATAAATCTAAAATTTATGGCTTATTTTGAGACTTATATAAGCTTATTATGATATAATAAACTGATATAAGCCCATAAGTCTCAATATAAGCTAGAAAATTTAGGCTTATGAAATATAAGCCAAAATCAAATAAGCTCGTAAGCCCACAAATAAGCTTAAACAAACACCCCCTAAGGATTGCATCTCGAGTAAAGATTAGTTGTTTTTCCTGTGAACTGAGGCAGTTGGTATCGAACTCATGACATATTTCTTAGAAGCCCTCTTTTTCTTGGCCCCATAAGGATGTTTGGAAAGGGAAATAGGCGCCCGAAGCTTGCCCAAAGTTGCTGCAGCTTGTGGGGTTTGAGCTTGGGTTTTCCACTGAAAAATCTTTAAGCCACCACATACCAGATAGTGAATGGAAAAGTCAATTATTTATAAGAAACTATGTTTAAACAATTTATGCAGATAATTGTTTTTATCTTTGTGGTCACCACACATGCACATACAACACGTTGACACATCTTTGTGGTCACCACACATGCACATACAACACGTTGACACATCACATGTAAACACTTTGACAAACATATATCCTCCTAGCTAGGTTGTTGCAGAACCTCACTTTTAAATCCACTCCACCTCTTGAATTCAACTTCAAACACAAACCTAAACAACATTTCATCATGGAAAAACAACAAGTGATGAGCAACAAACAAATAATATTAAAAGACTACGTTGTAGGGTTTCCTAAGGAATCCGACATGCTCCTTAAAACATCTGAAACTATCAACTTGAAGCTTCCACAAGGTTCTAATGGTGTACTTGTTAAGAATCTTTATTTGTCGTGTGATCCTTACATGCGTGGTCGTATGACTAAAACTGATCAAGGCAGTTATGTCGACTCTTTTACTCCTGGTTCGGTATGTAACATTCTTAATATGCAATTGTGATATTTTTTTTATATTTGTGTTAGGGATATGTTTTTCTTGTAATAGAATATTCAGTTATTTGGGTGTTAGAAAGTTTTTAATTATTTTATGACTTTAGATGCTAAACCCTATTATAAAGGCCTAAACTAACAGGGAGTTTATACGGACCCTCCCATAGGGGTTTAAACAATTTATGCATATAATTGCTTGAAGAAATACAGGACCGACCGTTAGTTAAAGTAGTGTAAATGAATTAATACTTTGGATCAGTTGAGGTTAACAATAAGGCATCGTGTAATTATGTTGCTGTCACAAAAGAAAACTAACATATACTTAATGTTAGTTTATGTGCCTCTTTTTTGAATAGTCACATATGGTTAGAATTTTGGCAATCACATATGTACTTTATCTTATTTGGTTAGAATTTAATTGGTTCTAATTGTAGTCATCGACTTAAACTTACTGTTTGTACGTAGATGAGTACTGATGTTAATTTTATTTGATTGTCTATATGAAGTGCATATCGTATTGTCACTGATAATCATGTAAAGTTGGTATAGAAATATTACACAATGGTGGAAATGGTTGTTTACACGCATTTTGTGAATCTTGTCGTTATACTATAGAAGGTTGGCGTGGTACTGTGAACTTAAGGCAAGACATTTTGAGGTGGTTTAGCTATCTGCAACTTGGATAATCAAATGCATCTTTAGACTAGGAGATTTGTACGAAGCAGAGGTCTTTAAATCGACGGAGGTAAATTACAATTGACTTTCCTAGAAGTGGTGTTGAGACATTAAATGAGTAGTATATGCCTAAGGACCTTACATTAGATTGTATGGAAGGACACCATGTTATGACTTTATGAGCGCATTTCATTTCATCTTTGTAGCGCCCTAACTAGTTTGCTATAGTTGGCTTGTAACTGTTTGTGTAGAATCACCTGTGGATGTCTATTTGGTCAGCCCTTCTGCTCAATTGTTGTAGCCTTTCAAATAGGTCTTTTGAAATCTTATTAAACTGTCAAGGATAAATGCTATTGGGCTTAAAAAGATAAAGCTAAAACCAGTAACAGTTGTCACAGCAAAAGCTAAAACCCGACTTCCTAACAGTGATCCTTGAGCCAAATGTTTACCCTAAACCCTCTTTTTTGTATAGTCACATATGGAGTGTCTACTTCTGTTTTGAAATTGGGAGTTTGCATAGTTGACACATAAAACACGTATATGAGTTACATGTATTTACTACTACTTACGTTTCAAAATTGGAGATAATGTGTTGACATTTGGTCAAATGAGTTACTATTGTGGAAGCTGTATCTGATTTATATCGTTACTACCTTGCAGCCTATAACAGGATATGGAGTAGCTAAGGTTCTTGAATCTGGGCATGCAAACTTTAAGAAAGGCGACCTGATTTGGGGATTTACGGGATGGGAGGAGTACAGCATTATCAATGCTCCTGAGGGTCTATTCAAGATTGAACATACCGATGTGCCTCTTTCTTACTATACAGGAATTCTCGGTATGATTTCTGCAGGGGAATTCTTATTAATGTGAATATAATACAGGATGGTCTGAACTATGATATCTCATATAATGAATATTGTCTATCTGTCAGAGCCTTGTACCCAAACAGTCAGATCGGGACAGGGCTTAACAAACAACATTCAGTGCATAGGATTCTGCAAGTCTCGAATAATTGATTAAATTGTATTTGGTTTATGAGATTGTCATACTTTTCCATCATTGAAGAGTATTTTAGTAAAATTTGTATACTTCAAACGACTGTTCTAAACGTAGAAGTATAGAAGAGGTTGCTTTATGACCTTGTGTTTTAACTTCTGATTTTTTATTTATTTATTTATTTATTATTATTATTATTATTATTATTTTCTTTTTTCTTTTTATTATTATTATTATTATTATTATTATTATTATTATTATTATTATTATTATTATTATTATTATTATTATTATTATTATTATTATTATTATTATTATTATTATTATTATTATTATTATTATTATTATTATTATTATTATTATTATTATTATTATTATTATTATTATTATTATTATTATTATTATTATTATTATTATATTATTATTATTATTATTATTATTATTATTATTATTATATTATTATTATTATTATTATTATTATTATTATTATTATTATTATTATTATTTATTATTATTATTATTATTATTATTATTATTATTATTTATTATTATTATTTTTTTTTTCTTTTTTCTTTTTTTAATTTTTTTCTATTGATGTTTATCTAGGTATGCCTGGCATGACTGCTTATATTGGTTTCTATGATATCTGTGCTCCAAAGAAAGGAGAGTATGTCTATGTTTCGGCTGCTTCTGGTGCAGTTGGGCAGCTGGTTGGGCAGTTTGCTAAGCTGTCAGGATGCTATGTTGTTGGGAGTGCTGGTACGAAGGAAAAGGTTCGTGCTTTTGAAATTTTAGCATACTTTATACTTATATGATTAATGGGCTTATGTTAATTTATCTCCTCTATAAAAGTTAGTTACGTTAGCTGATGATTCCGTTTTATGCTTGGCGCTGTATGACACAGACACCTTAAGTTTTCGTCCTAATGTTTCAAACCTGAAAATTACCGTTTTCTTTTGTCTTGATTCATTTTTATGTGTGCTTTATCACCCAAGGTTGATTTGCTGAAGAACAAATTTGGATTTGATGAAGCTTTTAATTACAAGGAAGAGCAAGATCTGGATGCGGCTCTGAAGAGGTTTGTTTGATCCATAGTTATCACCCAAATTAAAGCAGAATCATTATCATATTAGTTATTTGTTGCAGTAGATAAACTAGCGAGTCGGGTAATGGTTCAACACAGGTTTAGGTCGAAAGATGTTTTTTTTTGGTGCAAAAGGTGAAAGCTTATATTAATCTCGAAAGATGTAGTTTTTGAGTGTGGGTCAAAACAGGTCAGGCTGGGTCGACCTTTCAAACAGTTTTTTTGGCAATTTCTATGAAGTTTTTATATTATAAAGATAAAGATGCTGCAGCACTGCAAGTGTTTGATTACTCATTATGCGAACTTTAATCTGTTTGACCATTTGACGCGTTTAATTAGTATTACCATTATTATTTTTTCGTTGTAACATTTGACCACTTTGATCCATTATCGGTAGAATACAACCAAAATTGACTTGTTTCCATATAAATATGTTGAAATTAGCACCTCTAGTTTTTTTGAGATGGTTCTTGTTTGTTTCAGGTACTTCCCCGAAGGAATTGATATTTACTTTGAGAACGTTGGTGGAAAGATGTTGGATGCAGTACTGTTGAACATGAGACTAAATGGCCGAATATCAGTTTGCGGGATGATCTCACAATACAATTTGGAGCAAAGGGAGGGGGTGCGTAACCTTTTTACCCTGATAACAAAACGTGTGCGAATGCAAGGGTTCGTTGTGTCTGATCACTATCACAAGTACCCAAAGTATCTAGAAATGATTATACCGCTTATTAAACAAGGGACGATAAATTACATAGAAGACATTGTAGAAGGGCTCGAGAATGCACCCGCAGCTTTGATTGGTCTGTATTCTGGAAAAAACGTTGGGAAGCAAGTGGTGGTTGTTGCGCGCGAATGATCAATGAGTTTAGGCTAAATGGTGTTACTATGAATACTTTACGTGTGTTTATTATGGGACCAATAAGCAGCCGCCATTTATACATGTAAAGGGTGCTTGATTTGCATTTTGGAGGAGATTATCTAATTATTGCGTTTACATGAAAACACAATATCTCTTGGCTAGACCGTCTACTAATGGTCTGTACAGACTTTGTAAAACCATCATCTTGTTAGATATTAAGTTTTCATACTTATATAACGTCTATCAGCTTTATATATAAAAAAACATCTATCATTCAAAGCTATTGAGGGTGTTTTGGTAAGCTTATATAATGGGTTTATAAGCTTACTACCTCATATGTGTTAAATAAGCCTAAACTAAGTGTCTAGCTAAGCTTATACGGGCTAAATGGGTAAGTATCGGGTCTTTCGGTTTTTGTTCGGATTGACCCCCTTAACCTATTTATTAAACCGGTTTTGTTCGAGTTGGTGATGGGTTAAATAGGTCAACCACCAATACGGGTTAAATGGACTGAACAAGTCGAGCCACAAACCCGTTAAACTTGTGTAACTAGTGTAACATGATACTTTTTAACTAGTTTAGATTAAATGTATAAATGGATAGGGTTGACTTGCTAACCCTTTCAACTTGTTTAATCCCGCCAACCCATATAAATAAACCGCGTCGTGTCCAGGTTATGGTTATTCAGTTATTCTGATTAGTTAGATAGGGTTGTCGATTGTTCAGGTTGGGGTCCTTAATTGCCACCCTAGTTTCAATCATGTACTAATAAGGTGTTTACCTTTGTAAGATTAAAAAAATTAAGAATTCGTACAAAGTTAGCTGTCCTATATACTAATCACTAGCCTTAGGCCCGCCCGATGGGCGGCTAGCCTGAAGTCTTATTATTAAATATAAAAATGTATTAGATGAACTCTAAAAAAATATAAAATCCGTAAACTGCATAATGCTGACAGATTAACAATTACCATAAAATGATATTTAAAAAAAAAAAAAAAAAAAAAAAAAAAAAAAAAAAAAAAACTGAATAAATGTAAATAATATTAAAGGATATAATATTAAAAATAAAAACTAAGGTAAAATGTCGTTTTCCAAACATCCGCGGAAAAAACTACATAACCTTTATTGTTTAAATAAAAAGTGGTTAACAACCCATCGTTCCTATACTCAGTAAACTCATCAACCATTTGTGATCACGTACCAACTCTTAAACTCATCAACCATTGTGATCACGTACCAACTCCCTTGAAGACTTTCCCTACAATTTCAACCCAAAATACAACTTTTATATATAAAAATTGACTTTTGAAGTCAACCAAATATGTTAGTATATACGATGTATTATTAAGATGAATTTATCAAATATGTATCATATAGTGAGGTAACATCATATACACAATTATCCGATGCTAAAGAACAGTCGAATGGTTTGAAGTTGCAGTGAGTTGGACAAGGTATGTTTTGAATGTATAGTTTTTGCTATAAGGAAATTTAAGGAATTGACAGGAAAATGAAATGCCCATGTCTCACCAACCCGACCCTTTTTTGACCCGTACTTAGAAATTACATTTTTATTCAAATATATCACAATTGGTGCAAAAACATTCATCGACTCATAACACAGATTAAAAAAATAAGTATAATCTAATCAAAACAAAAGCATTAGCGTACCTGTAATTACGAAGGACCCTTCAATTCCATCAACATGAGAATTATTATGTGTGCTCGCCAATAATTCGATCATTGTGTATAATAGATTTAACAATATTTCTCCACCAAATACTTCTTAGATCCTCATTTCACTTACAAAACAATCCAAAAATACGGTCGCCTGATATAATGCTATGAAAAAGCTACTGAATAAGATTTTTGAATCATCCCAACCCAACCTACTTGAACAGAAACTACACATTTTTATATTCATGATAAGTGAAAATTTTCACTTTTGGGGAATATAAAGTTTGTGTTGGAATTTAAATAGCATGTAAACACATCTAGATAAATAAACACATCAAGAGAACGTAGCGGAAGCAAGATCATATTTAACACATATAATGAATTACCGAAAAGTAAATTAGAATTACCTCAAGATCCTAGCAAGAACAAGGATCGGTCTTCTCTTCTAATCACAAGATCAATAAATATGGATTAACGTGAAACCCCTTACCGTTTTGTTTCACAATCCAAGAATTACTATAATGAGTAATTACCGAACTCTTGTACACACGTATTATAACCGATCAAGCAATGATGCTAGTGATTAGATACGTAAAACCAAACAATATTTTTTGCTACACAAAAAATCAATGGATCGACTCTAATAAATTAGATCCGATCGGTTTTAGGGTTTAGGAGAAGAGAAAAAACACAAACTAGAGTTATAGTATTGCACAAGGTAAATAACTAATGACCCATAGGTTTGTATTTATAGGGAATGAATAACTTGGAGCCAAAGACAACCGATTAGGGTTTTAATCCCTAAGGGCTGATCGGCCAAGGCTTGTCCTCCAAGGATTCTAGATCCTTCCAATCCCCTTTTTCACTAATAGTCCTTTAACTATTTTCTAACGGTCGTTAGTCAACACCGTTAGTTTACATAACGTCCATTATGTATCATTTCGTGTCCAAATAATTAATATACATAAATATTTATATACATTAATTATTTACTTGATCATCATACGTAAAGTGTGCAATCCCTCGGTCCCGTGTTCGAATCTAGACATGCACGTTAATATTTTTCCATTTAACTCTAACAGCTCCCACTTGAAAATCTATTAAAAGTGTAATGATATTGGTTAGCGTCTAGCAACACGCCAATGCCCCTAGAACAACTCGGGTCTGTGGTCTCCTGGAAAAAAACCACTTGATGATAAACTCATCATACTTATCCTTTTGTTTCTAATACTACATTAACAAAGATATGGATCTAAGTCATTCTTTATTAATAATTCTGTTTCTCATTATATATGATTCAATAAGATTACCATATATTCTGAACTAGTCAGGGGAGATCATGGGTGTGGCCACACAAACATCTTATTAATCCTACGAGGGGCCCAGCAGTATTAAACTTCAAATTAAATTTGAAGGAACAAATCCCATTTTGACTACGAGCATAACTCATACACTTTGCAACACTTCCGAAAACAATCCGTATAGCTACCAGTTACGTATAGCGTTAAATTGAATTACAGAAATGCACTACATGTATGAACGGTTATCTGGTATCTCAAGTCTGAGGATAAATATATACATGATTTACTTAATGACAAGATCCATAAAGTAAACTCATGAAGTCGGGATAAGTCCTATATTCAAATCCTTGAATATCATGTGATATTGGCATCTCAACACATCTATATACCTTCAAGTATATTCTACCAATCCTCACATTTGTCTTTATTTAATGATATTCTCATATCATTAATTGACAACGGACAGTTTAGAATATATACCAATATATTTATGGATATAAACATGCAAATATAGGATATATTATTAAGATAATGATAAATAAACATAACACCGTATTTTATTTCATTAAAATAATAACTGTTTTACAACATCCCATTATCCAAATACTAATCACAGATATGCATGAAACTATCAGCTAAACGAAGTCCCATACCCTCTGAAAGTTCTTTAAGCTTTCCACCAGGTAGAGCTTTCGTTAATGGATCTGCTAAGTTGTCATATGTGTGAACTTGGAGTAATTCAATCTCGCCTATCTCCACTTGTTCTCTAACATAGTGGTACTTGATCGGGAAATGTCTGGTGCCCTTCATAATTCCAGGCTCATTGGCAAATGTAATTGCGGCTGAGTTGTCACAATACATTTTTATAGGTCTTTCGATTGAGGGCATAACTCCAAGTCCCTTAACGAATTTCCTAATCCAGACTGCTTCCATTGCGGCTTCTGAGGCAGCAATATACTCGCTTTCTGTAGCAGACATCGCCAAAGTACTCTGCTTCTTGCTCTTCCAATCCACAGCACCTCGACCTAAGTAGGCCATAGGCTCGGGCCCAGGCGTATCAGTTGATGACAAAGACATATCCCGTCTGAGATTTCGTATCATCTTTATCACACTTCCATGATGCATCGCAGTAACCTGTAACACATAGTTCTGCTTCTGGATTTCCCCCGTACACTAAAAACATATCTCTCGTAGATCTTAAATACTTGAGAATATGTTTCACAGCAGTCCAGTGGAGTTCACCTGGATTCTGCTGATAACGACTGGTAATGTTTTGAGCAAATGCCACATCGGGCCTTGTGCATCGTACCGCAAATACTGTGAACTTAAGGCAAGACCTTTTGAGGTGGTTTAGCTATCTGCAACTTGGATATTCACATGCATCTTTAGACTAGGAGATTTGTACGAAGCAGAGGTCTTTAAATCGACGGAGGTAAATTACAATTGACTTTCCTAGAAGTGGTGTTGAGACATTAAATGAGTAGTATATGCCTAAGGACCTTACATTAGATTGTAAGGAAGGACACCATATTATGACTTTATGAGCGCATTTCATTTCATCTTTGTAGCGCCCTAACTAGTTTGCTATAGTTGGCTTGTAACTGTTTGTGTAGAATCACCTGTGGATGTCTATTTGGTCAGCCCTTCTGCTCAATTGTTGTAGCCTTTCAAAATTCAAATAGGTCTTTTGAAATCTTATTAAACTGTCAAGGGTAAATGCTATTGGGCTTAAAAAGATAAAGCTAAAACCAGTAACAGTTGTCACACCAAAAGCTAAAACCCGACTTCCTAACAGTGATCCTTGAGCCAAATGTAAACTCATAAACTCGCATATATGTTATGGAGAGTTATTTTTTGATTTCAAATTTATAATGATTTATGACAATCTTTTACTTTTCGCAATCTTATATATATACCCTTTGTTTTATAGAAATGGCCAATAAAAACGTTAAAACAAATACATTATATTGCCCCAAAAACGTTAAGACAAAGCTATACAATTTTGTAATTAAATAATCTTAATAAAACTCATAATCAATCAAGATTATGTTACTAGCATATACTACCTCCTTCCCAAAATAAAAGTCCAGTTTGACTTTGAAAAGTCAAACTGTTTCTTTGACCTTATCTATTTTTGCGGGTGTTATATAATATTTGATGCAAAATATATGAATGGATTTGGTTTTAAGTGTATTTTTCATTGGTATAATTGTTCATCAAGTATTATATAACAAAACAAATAATATTTAAGGTCAAAGGTGAACCAGTTTGAATCTGAAAAGTCAAACTGGACATTTATTTTGGGACGGAGGGAGTAGGAAAATATCGAATTACAACAAAATAAACGTATAAAACCGTAAAATTAAACTAAGACAAAAATACACCGTTGGTCCCTAAACTTTCCCAAAAACATCGCAGGGGCCCCAAAGTTGGCAAAATCGTCGCCGTGTGTCCCTTTTCCATGTTTTTGAGGCCGATTGCGTCCTTTGACCCGTAATCCGCTAGTCAACGCCGTTCCTTTCCATTACATATTGTTTTTAGCACTAGGGCATAATCGTCATTTCGTATTGACGTGTGAGTAAGTACCACGCGGCTTCTTCAGTTGCTACAGTAACTGTATTTTAATAAAAGCTAAAGTTTTTCACCGCTCATCTCTAAACTCTCCTCTCTCTCATAAAATCTTATCCTAATTATTTCCGATCAAATATTAACAATGGTGCGTTGCGGATGTGGCAGGCGGGCGGTCGTAAAAACCTGTTGGAACAATGTGAACGCCGGAAGGCGTTACTATGGTTGTCCTGTTGAGGTGCGTTAATGGTTTGGTTGCTTTAAGTTAAAATGTCACGTTTAGTTTAATCATGGTTTAAGTCTAATGGTTGTTTTTTATTAAAAGTTTATTTTCAAGTTATAAGTTTAAGCGTCAATGTCTTGATTTTTGCTTTTTAGGGATCCAAATGTCCCATCAATGGGTGGTACGATCCACCAATGCAACCAAGAGCAAGGAAGGTGATCCACTACTTGAGGAGGCACCTTCACCGTAATGAGGCGGCCTTACAAGAATGCCAAGCCGGCCTCATGGCTGAGACATTGGAGGCTGTCAACGCGGGAGACAGGGCAATCGAGCTAGAGGCTGCTCACCAAGCATCCCTAGCTGATCTCCTTCTTGAGAAGGAGAAAGTTTGCCGTTTGAGGAACTTGTGTGTATTCTCCTGGATAGTCATCTTTGTAGTTTGCATATGGTTTATTTAGTGTCTTTAGAAAGATAGTGGTTTTTTGTGTTTTGGAAAGCTTTCTAGAAAGTAGAAGTCATGTACAGTAGTTTGTTTTGTGTGTTTAGGAAGCTTCAATGTAGGTTGACTAATACAAAACATTGACTTCATCTACTTTGGTCCTTGGCTGTGACTATAAATATGTTCTTCCTGCCTTTATTGGTTTACTAGTAGGTTAGCCACACAAACATTATCCAACTCACAAACATAGATTCTCCCTCATCCATTTATGATTCTTCATCGGTCTTTGTGACAATAGAAAAACATGATCCAACTCACAAACACAGATTCAAGACAGATCCAAGTATCAAAGATGGAAGAAGTATCAACGATAGATGAACAGACACCACTTTCAAGTATGAACATAAACTTGCTCTGATGTTGTTCATCCATTGTTGGTTCTTCTTTACTCTTTGTCAAAATACATAAACATTATCCAAGTAAGAACGCAAGTTAGTAAATTGACTATCCAATAGTCAAATTTCATGTATAATGAAAGTAATTGACTATGTTAAAGTCAAAACTTATAAGTATCTGTATGAACTTGCAACAATAGGTAGAAACTTGATAAAGTGGCAAATGGATACATTTAATGTAACACCCGTTTCCCAGGTGTTGGGACCCCACCCTGGATGAAAATGGATAAAGACCTAATGTGATTGGTTGGTCAACAAAGTTACGTGGAAGTCAAACCCGATAGTCAAGTGATAGTCAAAATATGTGTTATAAAGTGATGGAAAGTATTATGTGCCACAAATAGAGAGGAAATGGACCTAAGGGGCTAGAGTTGTAATAGATTAAATGTGTTATAAGTTAGTTGTGACCAAAATAGAAGGAATAAGACTTGAGGGGCCATTCTTGCCATTAGGCCAAACTTGTACAAGTAAATATCTTGAGTTGGAGGATTCTAGCATTTTCCAGGAGATGTGAGTGAGTGTGTCGGTGTTGGAGAGCAAAAGAGGAGGGAAAACCAAGTCTTGATGATTAAGGAAGAAGATGATGGAGATACAATGCTTATAGTCTTCCCTAGCATAATCCACTCCAAGTAAGTATTATAATCTAGTAGTTAATGATGATTATTGAGGTGAAGGTTTATGGATTAAGTGGGTTTTGATCACATGATCATGGGATGATCATGTGATGACATAGAAAAGATGATGGGTAAGTTAAATGGGTTTTATAACCCTTGATTATGATATGTTGTGATAATAAGTTTAGATGATGGTTATGGTTAGGAAGTAATGAAGAAGATGATGACAACTAGTAAGGATGTTGATGATGGTGGTGAAATCATGAATGATAGACTAGCTTGGATATGAGGTAAGTAACTCTCCCTAAAACTTGTATTATATGTGTATTTATCATGTATGTATTGTGGTTGTGTAAGAATATAGGAGTTGGACTTAGAATGGTTATAAGCTAAGTATGGATGGCTAGTGGTTTGTGGCTAAGGGTATGTAGCTTGTTGGATTTGGACTATTTAAGGTATGTAGTTGGTTATGGTTGTTGTGATTGATAATGGTTATGGTATGAGATTATGTGGGATATGGTTTGGATGTTGTAGATTAGAATCCTTTATGATGGTTATGATGCTTATGTGAAAGTATGTGTATGATATATGTTTTATGTTGGGTTACTTACTAAGCGTAAGCTTATTCTTTTAGTTGTCAATGTTTTGTAGGCTTATGCGCGACGGAAGGAAGTTTCATGGATTATAGCATAAGAATTTGGAAGTGAATTCGGAAGATAATAAGTAGTATGAGCTAGGTAGAATACCGAGCTCGAGACAAGTTTGTACCCCGAGAGTCTTTCTTTTGGTTTGTATAATGTGTGTCGAGGTCGTCGTAAATTTTGGGAGTCTAACTATGAGTCAAAGTGTAGTTTATGTGTTTATGTATAAAGTTTAAGGGGCATTTGGTTTAAGCGTAAACATACCCATTTTGGGTTGTAAATGGGTCAAGTGCCCTTGGAACATGTTTGTTATGTTAATCTAATGCTTTTGGTAAAGTTTGGGTGGTCAACGGTGTGTCCAAGTGTGTTAAATGGTTTATGGTCAATGTTTAAGGGGGGTGTTTGGCAGAAGGGTAAATGTACCCATTTTGATGTGTAAACGGGTCAAGTGTTGTTGGAACGTGTTTGATATGTTAAATAAATGAAGTTAGTCAAGTTTGGTGTAAAATGGAAGTCGTATGGGTTGTTTGTAGTGAAAATGGGTCAAACGGGTTATTTGCATAACCCGTCTATTTTGTAAGTACCCTTTCGGGAAGTCAAATGGTAAATGTTTTTATATGGGAATGAGCCCATTGACATACTAATGAAATCTAGAAAGTTTCGTTAATCATCGGGTCATAGAAGTTGTCTTTTCGAGAAATGGGTCAAAAGATGTATAAAAGGGGTTATGTAGTTAAAGGGGTATTTGGGTTAAGTGTATTTCTACCCATTTTGGGTAGCAAACGGGTTGATTGATTATGTAATCGATCCAGTATGAGATGTTAATTGCTTTGAGTGAGTTTGGGGTGAAATTTCGGTTTGGGACACCAAATTTCGGTTTGATTTGGACAGATTTTGGTAAACTTTGAAAAATCATATCTTTTGATCCGTAAGTCGTTACGGGTCGTGCCACCTATCGTTTTGAAGGTAATTGAGTCTAGTTTCATTTAAAATTAGTCTTAAGGGCTAAATGTTTATAGATTTTTGTCAGTCGTCAAAAGAGTGACCGGATGTCCTTAAAAGTCAAGTGTATTTGCGTAAAAAGTTTTAAATTTTTTGGTTTAACGGGTACGGGGTGTAACATTTAAACCTCAATTAATCCCATAGACTGACATAAGATGATTTCTTACATAATGCAAATTAGATATATTTCCAAATGCATAAAATTTTGTAGTTTACATAGTTCAGAAACACACATTGTTATAAGATAGAAATATTGTCTAGGAATTACATATTCGATGAAAACCATTGTCTTTGAAATACTTAACCAACATTTTTTTGTGGTGAAGCCATCTTTGCTGCTATAATCTTCTTCCTAGTCTACAATTGTTTTGGAGCCACATCAGAAGCAACATCAACTTGACTTCCAGATTCAGGTTGGACCACACTTGCTTCAGATTGACTTTCAGACTGACCACAGGTTTCATGCACATGACTTTAAGATTGAGCATCAGTTTGACATTGAGCTTGTTCAATTACTTCAAAGTTGTTACCTTTAACCTTTGTCTTCTTCTTTGATGGCACTTTTGGCTGGGATGAAGTTGTTTTTTGTGACTGATGGGTACTGCCTTGATTTCCTGTTACACCTCCTTGCCCAAGACATGTTTTCTTGTTGTGTCCAACATTGCCACAAATACCACAAACTACACTCCTACTAGACTGTGACAACTTACTTTCTTTATCAGTATCATCATTTTCTGTAAAAGCCCTAGTTCTTTTCTTTCGTGGCCCACCCAATGGTTTATGATGTTTAGGTGGAAGAATGGTTGTAGGCACATTTGACTTTTTCCAATGTTGATAACCCTTGATGGGCTGGACGTGGTGTTTGTAAGTTTTCTCCCAAGTCTTAAGCAAGTAACATGGATGAACCCATGATTCTACAGATCCTACTTCCATTCTATTGAACCTCATATACCGGTTGGTAGCAACAACATGTTTACATGGCATACCTGTAAGCTCTCATCTTCTACAAGTACAAGCCCTAGCTTCAACATTCACAAAACACTTATCTCCCCATCCACTAACTTGATAGTTATCTCCTTCAGTCCGTAAAACGGTGTATTTATAAGCCTCTTTCTTAATGAAGTCTAACATGTGTGTTGCCTTTGGTGTTAATGGCCCGGCACACTTGTCAATTGTATTCACAACATTCACTATTCTCTGCATACAATATTCTCTAATGTATTCTAAAGCAGTAATGATGGGTTGGTGCCTACCTCCCACTAGTTTCTCATTAAACACTTCATACATGTTATTAAGTAACACATCAGAATGAGCTCTCCTTACATATGTATAGAACATGTTTTAGTAATACAGAAAACAATGTTGAACAATGTTGAACAACAAAAGTTGTACACTTAGACACAGATTTGGTTAGTACCTGAAAAATGCGACCTTGACCAATGGGCTGGTGGTATCTTACTTAACCAAGCATGGATAGGTTCACTAAAACTCTAGAATGCAAGCATTGCTGCCTCAAATTGTTGGACGGTTGTTGCTGCTGCACATCTCCACAAATGTTCCTTGTAGGCTCTAGCATTCCATTGCAATTTCATATTCTCATGGATGTGCCTCAAACAGAATCTGTGTTCCGCACTAGGGAATACTGTTGCTAAAGTTGGGATGATACCCTGCACAAAGGAACATCAATTCATTACTAATAAAAGTATCATTTACGAATTATATAAGTGAATATAATCAACTATATATTAACATCACCTTTTGTCTATCGCTGATAAAAGTATGGTTTTAATTTGGTTGCAAGTCAAGATCATCTGCTAGACAATCAAGAAACCAAATCCATGAATCTTTGTTTTCAGCTTATACAACAGCATAGGCTAAATGGTATATTCTATTGTTGCTATCAATACCAACAGCTGTAAGAAGCTGACCAGGAAAAGGACACCTCATGAAAGCACCATCTAATCCCAACAAATCTCTTTGACAAGCTTTATATCCTTCCTTTAAAGCACCTAAGCAAACGTACATTATCTTGAAAACTCTCGTTAGACTTGATGGATATGTTGCAGTTTGCACACTTATCCTAACTATTGTATTAGGATTTATTTTCTGCAACTCTTCAACATAGTCCCTCAAAATGGTATATTGCTGCTTATGATCACCCCCAATCTCAATTTCTGCCTTGTTTTTTTTGCCCTTAATGCCTTTTGGATAGACACTTGGACTTCAAACTGTTTAGTGAGTTGATCTTGAACAGCCCTGATTGGAATATCTGGATTGACTTGAACTTGGTCAAGTATTTTCTTTGAGAGAAACTTGTAGTCACAAGCTTTGATCTCTCTTGATTGCAAACATTTGTGTTCATCCTTGAAAGTTCTAACACTCCATAAATCTTTAGATGTATCTTTTACTACATACAACAACCATGGGCAATCTTTTGGTTCCTCCTTTTGTGATCGTAAATATACATCCCTTCCGCGGCCTCTAGTTAACGGGCCAATTTTCCTCTTTGGGGTTGTTCCCAGTCTAATACCTCCACTTGTACCACATACTGAGTAATACCCCCTTGACTCTACTGTTCCGTTGCGGTAATTTTGGGGTGTTACAGATACGAATTGTAAAAATTAAGTTGGGTTGAATCTGTGTCGAAGGGAGGTTTACTTTAGGACTCATTTTTGTATCAAACGTTCGAATTAAGTGAAAAGACTTGTCATTCCTGAATCTTGAGAATGTAGAGAATTGAGCTACGTAAAATAAAGTGTATCTCATGTGTCAAAATAAGCATTAAAACGGGCCAAGTAAATGAGTCTTGGTCGAATTGTATAAAAGAAAGAAAAATGAAGTTGGGCTGAAATTGTGTTGGGCCATGAATAGTAACAGGCCAAAATATAATTAAGGGTCCGTTTGATTATTATTTGTGTTTTAGATTGTCGTGGTGCGCGTGTGAGCTCGTTCCAACGTATCGTTTATTACGTAACAACGTTTCTAAATAGAATTGTAATAAAAAAAAATAATTCAAATTTGCTCGTAAAAATGGTTAAGTGAACAGTAACGACGTGTTAATACTAGATTAACGTTCACTAACGACTAGGAAATTCTACGGGTTGCTACATACTGGTATTGTTCCGACACACCTAGCCCTAATTCTTTGTTTGTCATTCTTAATGAGTTGCAATTTCCTCCTAGTTTGTATTGAATGCAGGTTGATCTTATTTTTCACTTCTTTTGCAATTACAAAAGTTTGACCACAGAGAAAAAAAAAACTTCGTCGTCTACTTGTTGTGCCTCAGTTAACTTTTGTTTTTTGTATGCCTTCATCTTTTTCTTCCTAATTACATACTCATCCTCATTCTCAGAACCACTTGCAAACTCATTATCATCTAAGAGTTCTTCTATCTGATTTTTCTTAAAAAAAATCATCTGGTATCTGGCTAGAGCTACCTATAGTGGGTAACTCTGTAGTCTCAATCAATTTGAACAAAGAAACATCAACACCAGGCTCCTCAAAAGTATTCTCGTCATCAACAACTATGTTTCCATCTTGAATGTTGTCAATAACATCGACATCACTCTCAGAACTATCTGTTTCACTAACATTGTCATCACCTAACTCTTCATGAGTCTCACAGAACTCTACAGATTTACGTTTTTGCATACGCTCAACAGGTGTTTCTATTTCCTCGTCTTGATGACCAAACTCTTGTTCAGTTTCACATACCTCTAAATGACTACCTTTTTGGCTATGGTCAACACTAACCGGACTATCTTTTTGGCTATGCTCAACACTAACCGGACTATCTTTTTGGCTATGGTCAACACTAACCGGACTATCTTTTTGGCTATGGTCAACACTAACAGGACTATCTTTTTGGCTATGGTCAACACTAACAGGACTATCTTTTTGCATATGCTCAACAGGTGTATCTACCAAAGTATTGACTTTCAAAGGTGGTTGTGTGACTTGACTTAAAGCCTCTACCACAGGCTTTTTAACAACGTTTTCTAGGAACAATTTTTGCGAGCAATATTGAACAACAACAAGAGCTGCATTCTTCTTTAATGCATCCACATCAGCAATAACTGTCCTAATTGACTTTGGTGACATTTCATCAACATCCAATCTTGTCTTACCATTTTCAACATAAACTTCTATTATCTTATGGTCATCAACAAGATCTTTCAATATTTATAAATTCGCAGCCTCACTTAAGCTATACAAACCATCATCTAAATTACTACCAGGCTTAACAAAGTAATAGTAATTTTTTTGACCTAACTCGTAACCCAATTCATACATAAGAACATCCAACTCTTCAACTGACACACTATCAACATCAACCAAATCAACTAAAGTTTCCATACCTCCATCGTATATTCTACCAGGCCAGTATTTAAAAACACCATTGTGATGAACTCTCATGCTAAACATATTAGATCTACCACCTGAAACATATCAATAGACCAAAGCACATTATCAAACCTTAATAGCAAATTAAAATATACCCCTATTAGATATTCCAACGATTATAACAACAAAACGTACTGTATTTTTTCTTGACAGAGTTGTACAGAACGGTATCATCAACTGGATAACCTGGATCTCTTCTTACTTTTCATAAAGTAAAATCCATGTTTTCGAATTCTGAATAATATAGAACTGGTTTTGTGACATGCAATGAGGGTTTGTGAATTCTGATAATTCTTGTAAAGAAAGTTTTGGGACGAATAAAAGAGGCAGTCTAGGTGTTTATGGGGCGGGAAGAGGGATATGACATGTGAAAATAATACAGACTTGGTATAGCGTCAATGCGAAATGACGATTATGCCCTAGTGCTAAAAACAAGATGTAACGGAAAGGAATGGCGTTGACCAGCGGATTACGGGTCAAATGACGCAATCGGCCTCAAAAACATGGAAAAGGTACGCACGGCGACAATTTTCCCAACTTTAGGGCCCCTGCGATGTTTTTGAGAAAGTTTAAAGACCAACGGTGTATTTTTGTCTTAAACTAATTATTGTCACGAAAGAATATGAATATAAGAGTAAAAATAGATTTTTTTAACTTGGGGAGCACATGATAAAAAATGAAGGACTTACAAAAAGGACTGACCCACACAAAAGTAAATTTTGTAGTGGTTCTCTTAGTTGTTTTTTATACTTTTTTTTAAGTCTCTGCCTTCTTATCATGTGTCCCTTAAACACAAGCTAGGTTGAAAAAACCAAGGAATAAAAATGTCTTGTTTTGGCTAAAATTACTCGTTAAAAAAAAAAAAGTACCAAACATGTTTTTATCTTTGTGGTCACCACACATGCACGTAAAACACGTTGACACAGGACATGTTTTTATCTTTGTGGTCACCACACATGCACATACAACACGTTGACACATCTTTGTGGTCACCACACATGCACATACAACACGTTTCCTCCTAGCTAGACACATCACATGTAAACACATATATCCTCCTAGCTAGTACCCGTTGTTGCAGAACCTCACTTTTAAATCCACTCCACCTCTTGAATTCAACTTCAAACACAAACCTAAACAACATTTCATAATGGAAAAACAACAAGTGATGAGCAACAAACAAATAATATTAAAAGACTACGTTGTAGGGTTTCCTAAGGAATCCGACATGCTCCTTAAAACATCTGAAACTATCAACTTGAAGCTTCCACATGGTTCTAATGGTGTACTTGTTAAGAATCTTTATTTGTCGTGTGATCCTTACATGCGTGGTCGTATGACTAAACCTCAAGGCAGTAATGTCGACTCTTTTACTCCTGGTTCGGTATGTAACCTTCTTAATATGCAATTGTAATATTTTATATTTGTGTTAGGGATATGTTTTTCTTGTAATAGAATATTCAGTTATTTGGGTGTTAGTACGTTTTTAATTATTTTATGACTTTAGATGCTAAACCCTATTCAAGGCATAAACTAATTATATCATTTTGGATCTTATGTGACTCTTCACTAAGGGGGTGTTTGTTTTAAGCCTATTTGTGGGCTTATGAGCTTATGTGTTCGATCTCGGCTTATGTTTAATAAATCTAAAATTTCTGGCTTATTTTGAGACTTATATAAGCTTATTATGATATACTGTAATAAACTGATATAAGCCCATAAGTCTCAATATAAGCTAGAAAATTTAGGCTTACGAAATATGAGCCAAAATCAAATAAGCTCGTAAGCCCACAAGTAAGCTTAAACAAACACCCCCTAAGGATTGCATCTCGAGTAAAGATCAGTTGTTTTTCCTGTGAACTGAGGCAGTTGGTATCAAACTCATGACATATTTCTTAGAAGCCCTCTTTTTCTTGGCCCCATAAGGATGTTTGGACAGGGATATAGGCGCCCGAAGCTTGCTCAAAGTTGCTGCAGCTTGTGGGGTTTGAACTTGGGTTTTCCACTGAAAAATCTTTAAGCCACCACATACCAGAGAGTGAATGGAAAAGTCAATTATTTATAAGAAACTATGTTTAAACAATTTATGCATATAATTGCTTGAAGAAATACAGGACCGACCGTTAGTTAAATTAGTGTAAATGAATTAATACTTTGGATCAGTTGAGGTTAACAATAAGGCATCGTGTAATTATGTTGCTGTCACAAAAGAAAACTAACATATACTTAATGTTAGTTTATGTGCCTCTTTTTTGTATAGTATAGTCACATATGGTTAGAATTTTGGCAAACACATATGTACAGATGTACTTTATCTTATTTGGTTAGAATTTAATTGGTTCTAATTGTAGTCATCGACTTAAACTTACTGTTTGTACGTAGATGAGTACTGATGTTAATTTTATTTGATTGTCTATATGAAGTGCATATCGTATTGTCACTGATAATCATGTAAAGTTGGTATAGAAATATTACACAATGGTGGAAATGGTTGTTTACATGCATTTTGTGAATCTTGTCGTTATACTATAGAAGGTTGGCGTGTACTGTGAACTTAAGGCAATACCTTTTGAGGTGGTTTAGCTATCTGCAACTTGGATATTCAAATGCATCTTTAGACTAGGAGATTTGTACGAAGCAGAGGTCGTGTTGAGACATTAAATGAGTAGTATATGCCTAAGGACCTTACATTAGATTTTATGGAAGGACACCATATTATGACTTTATGAGCGCATTTCATTTCATCTTTGTAGCGCCCTAACTAGTTTGCTATAGTTGGCTTGTAACTGTTGTGTAGAATCACCTGTGAATGTCTATTTGGTCAGCCCTTCTGCTCAATTGTTGTAGCCTTTCAAATGGGTCTTTTGAAATCTTATTAAACTGTCAAGGGTAAATGCTATTTGGCTTACAAAGATAAAGCTAAAACCAGTAACAGTTGTCACACCAAAAGCTAAAACCCGACTTCCTAATAGTGATCCTTGAACCAAATGTTTACCCTAAACCCTCTTTTTTGTATAGTCACATATGGAGTGTCTACTTCTGTTTTGAAATTGGGAGTTTGCATAGTTGAGACAAATAACACGCATATGAGTTACATATGTTTACTACTACTTACGTTTCAAAATTGGAGATAATGTGTTGACATTTGGTCAAATGAGTTACTATTGTGGAAGCTGTATCTGATTTATATCGTTACTACCTTGCAGCCTATAACAGGATGTGGAGTAGCTAAGGTTCTTGAATCTGGGCATGCAAACTTTAAGAAAGGCGATCTGATTTGGGGATTTACAGGATGGGAGGAGTACAGCATTATCAATGCTCCTGAGGGTCTATTCAAGATTGAACATACCGATGTGCCTCTTTCTTACTATACAGGAATTCTCGGTATGATTTCTGCAGGGGAATTCTTAATAATGTGCACTTTCAGATAAGATAAGAAATTAATGCTAATATAATAAAGGATGGTCTGAACTATGATATCTCATATAATGAATATTGTCTATCTGTCAGAGCCTTGTACCCAAACAGTCAGATCGGGACAGGGCTTAACAAACAACATTCAGTGCAGTGGATTCTGCAAGTCTCGAATAATTGATTAAATTGTATTTGGTTTATGAGATTGTCATACTTTTCCATTATTGAAGAGTATTTTAGTAAAATTTGTATACTTCAAACGACTGTTCTAAATGTAGAAGTATAGAAGAGGTTGCTTTATGACCTTGTGTTTTAACTTCTGATTTTTTATTTATTATTATTATTATTATTATTATTATTATTATTATTATTATTATTATTTTTCCTTTTTTCTTTTTTTAATTTTTTTCTATTGATGTTTATCTAGGTATGCCTGGCATGACTGCTTATATTGGTTTCTATGATATCTGTGCTCCAAAGAAAGGAGAGTATGTCTATGTTTCGGCTGCTTCTGGTGCAGTTGGGCAGCTGGTTGGGCAGTTTGCTAAGCTGTCAGGATGCTATGTTGTTGGGAGTGCTGGTACGAAGGAAAAGGTTCGTGCTTTTGAAATTTTAGCATACTTTATACTTATATGATTAATGGGCTTATGTTAATTTATCTCCTCTATAAAAGTTAGTTACGTTAGCTGATGATTCCGTTTTATGCTTGGCGCTGTATGACACAGACACCTTAAGTTTTCGTCCTAATGTTTCAAACCTGAAAATTACCGTTTTCTTTTGTCTTGATTCATTTTTATGTGTGCTTTATCACCCAAGGTTGATTTGCTGAAGAACAAATTTGGATTTGATGAAGCTTTTAATTACAAGGAAGAGCAAGATCTGGATGTGGCTCTGAAGAGGTTTGTTTGATCCATAGTTATCACCCAAATTAAAGCAGAATCATCATCATATTAGTTATTTGTTGCAGTAGATAAACTAGTGAGTCGGGTAATGGGTCAACACAGGTTTAGGTCGAAAGATGTAGTTTTTGAGTGTGGGTCAAAACAGGTCAGGTTGGTCGACCTTTCAAACAGTTTCTTGGCAATTTCTATGAAGTTTTTATATTATAAAGATAAAGATGCTGCAGCACTGCAAGTGTTTGATTACTCATTATGCGAACTTTAATCTGTTTGACCGTTTGACGCGTTTAATTAGTATTACCATTATTATTTTTTCGTTGCAACATTTGGCCACATTGATCCATTATCGGTACAATACAACCAAAATTCACTTGTTTCCATATAAATATGTTGAAATTAGCACCTCTAGTTTTTTGAGATGGTTCTTGTATTTAATGTTTCAGGTACTTCCCCGAAGGAATTGATATTTACTTTGAGAACGTTGGTGGAAAGATGTTGGATGCAGTACTGTTGAACATGAGACTAAATGGCCGAATATCAGTTTGCGGGATGATCTCACAATACAATTTGGAGCAAAGGGAGGGGGTGCGTAACCTTTTTACCCTGATAACAAAACGTGTGCGAATGCAAGGGTTCACTGTGTTTGATCACTATCACAAGTACCCAAAGTATCTAGAAATGATTATACCCCTTATTAAACAAGGGATGATAAATTACATTGAAGACATTGTAGAAGGGCTCGAGAATGCACCCGCGGCTTTGATTGGTCTGTATTCGGGAAAAAATGTTGGGAAGCAAGTGGTGGTTGTTGCGCGCGAATGATCAATGAGTTTAGGCTGAATGGTGTTACTATTGTTAGAAGTATAATAATCAAGATAGTCACTGAGATATATGTATTTTAGTAAGTCAACCGAAAAGTCAAATTGGAAGTTTGGCGCCATAGTAAACAATGTGTTTGTTAGTTTGGAAGTTGTGTAGGTTATTAAAACAGCAGTTATGTAACTGCCAAGTCACAAGGCTATATAAGCCTTCCATATGTACGATTTATGTTGTATGGGAATAATAAGATTATATTGTGTGTGCATATTGTGTCGCCCACCCCTGTTCTTCATCCGAGTCCCTGCACTTCATGTGCATACTCAAAGACATATTATCCATCCATAATTGATCCTTAAACAGTTAGATTACATGATTTGGTGATGACACCAAATCCGAACATGGCATCAGAGCCTACAATCCAAGGAGACCTGTGAAGAAGAAAACCGAGCGAGTCGGTGTAGAAGACCGAGTGATTCGATTATGAAGAAAGAAACCTGTGTGAAGAAAGGCCACTGTATATATTGGCCAGAAGATTATTTGATTAAGTTAGAAGAGAATGAAGATGTTCATATGGATTACAAAGCTGAGGGGTGTTTGGATTCACCCTTGTTCCCAGGCGCATCTTATGCAGAAAGGCAAAGAGAAGATGCATAGTTATATCTTGAAGTTTTTAGTGGAGGGGGCCGGAATTTTTTTTGTCCTATCGTTATATTAGGGTGTTCTAATTCGGGGGGGGGGGGGGGGGAGGGGGGGGGGGGTGACTTAATAAATATAAATTTTTTCGGACGAAATTCGAATAAGTTAGCACTACTGAGCGAAAAAGAGAGGGGGGGGGGGGGGGGGGGGGCGCCGGGGCCACAACTAAGATCCGCCCCTGATAGTTATGATCATGACCGGATAATGTGATTAACAAACAAGAGATCAAATCCAACCAAGCATGAAGTTGAAGGCAACATTCCGGATAGTTATAAAGCCAGAAGATGTGCACGAGATACATCAGGATTCTAAGGCAATTCTCACAAGTATGGCAAGGAGAAGTTGCAGCAGTATGATCCAGGGCAGAAGTTATAACCAGAGTATTCATTCAACAACCGGTAGATTTCAGAGTTTGTATCAAAAAGAATGGACTGCATAAAAGGATGGAATTAAAGAACAGAGAAAACAAATTTTAAGATTATCTTGATTAGGGGAGTGATTGTTAGAAGTATAATAATCAAGATAATCATTAAGATATATGTATTTTAGTAAGTCAACCGAAAAAGTCAAATAGGAAGTTTGGCGCCAAAGTAAACAATCTGTTTGTTAGTTTGGAAGTTGTGTCGGTTATTAAAATAGCAGTTATATAACTGCCAAGTTGCAAGGCTATATAAGCCTTCCATATGTATGATTTATGTTGTGTGGGAATAATAAGATTATATTGTATGTGCACATTGTGTCGCCCACCCCTGTTCTTCATCCGAGTCCCTGCACTTCATGTGCATACTCAAAGACATATTATCCATCCATAATTGATCCTTAAACAATTAGATTACATGATGATGAAACCAAATCCGAACAACTATGAATACTTTATGTGTATTTATTCTGGGACCAATAAGCAGCCATTACACATGTAAAGGGTGGTTGATTTTCATTTTGGAGGAGATTATCTAATTATTGCGTTTACATGAAAACACGATATCTCTTGGCTAGACCGTCTACTAATGGTCTTTACAGACTTTGTAAAACCATTATTGAAATTAGCTCAAGTCTGTTAGTTAAATCATAATCCTTTTTTTCCCGAATATGCGCGCTACCACATGTTTAAACATCTAAGTTGCTTAAACAAGTAGCATACCCAATCAACAATGATTTTAAGCTGTTATGTTTTGTCATGATAGTCGACGTAGTCATTTATATCAGTCACCTGAATAACGAGTAGTCATTAACCGCGCACCGCAACCAGATTCCTCACACAAAATTCTCATCTTGTTAGATATTAAGTTTTCATACTTATAAAATGTCTATCAGCTTTATATATGAAAAAACATCTATCATTCAAAGCCATTGAAGGTGTTTTCGTAAGCTTATATAATGGGTTTATAAGCTTACTAGCTCATATGTGTTAAATAAGCCTAAACTAAGTGTCTAGCTAAGCTTATATGGGCTAAATGGGTAAGTATTGTTGGATCGTAAACTTGATTTAGTCCAATAAAGTTTGGACTATCCATAAAAGCCCAAGCCCATGATCAAGAAGTTTCTAGAATGTCGAAGAATGATCATAGAAAATATCTATGTAAAATATCTATAGATATGTGTAGAAGATTGTAGCTAAGTATGCTAGAAATATCTAGAATATAGATAAGTATGAAGTCGGAATTATCTAGAGATCCATGGAAGTATCTCGGTTCTAGAACCTTCCATGGACTAGTATAAATATGTGATAGATGTATCCATTTGTATGTACCATAATGGAGCAAAGCTTAAATAATCAATAACATTGTAAAAGTTCTCTTAAGTATTCTTCTCTTCCTATAAGCCTAAAAGGCCCTCGTGTTTCCAACAAAGTGGTATTAGAGCTAGAAGATCGAGATGTCAAGTGCAATGAACTTGTTCCAATTTCCTCATCTTACCAAAGACAACTATGGTAGTTGGTGCATTCGAATGAAGGCGTTACTCGGTTCACATGATGTGTGGGATATAGTCGAGAAAGGTATTGAGAAAGTTGATGATGAAAGTTCATTAAATGCTGCCCAAAGGGTGGAGTTGCAAAAGGTAAGAAAGAAGGATCAAAGTGCTCTTACACTCATCTATCAATGTCTTGATGATGCGATGTTTGAGAAAGTTGCAAATGCAACCACTTCTAATGAAGAGTGGGAGATCCTTCAAAATGCTTTCAAAGGAATTGACAAGGTGAAAAAGGTATGTCTTCAAACTCTTAGAGGAGAGTTCGAAAAGCTCCAAATGGAGGAATCTGAAACCATTTCCGATTATTTCACTTGTGTCTTAACCATTTCAAATAAAATGAAGAGGAATGGTGAAAGCTTGAGTGACACAAGGGTGATAGAAAAGATTCTTCGCTCTTTACCACCAAGCTTTGATTACATTGTTGTGGCCATAGAGGAGTCAAAAGACATAGACTCTATGACCATTGATCAACTCAAGGGATCTTTACAAGCCCATGAAGAGAAGTTGAAGAAAAGAAGGGGGAAAGAACCCTTAGAGCAAGCTTTATATTCAAAGGTCTCTTTCAAAGAAAGAGAAAAGAGCTTCTTACATGGAAAGGAGCAAGGACGAGGACGCGGTACTTTTAGAGGTCGTGGTGGTTTCCAAGGCCGAGGACAAGGAAGAGAAAGAGAATATGTCAACAAAGAAGATGAAAATCAATGGTTTTCATATCGAAGAGGCCGTGGGAGAGGCTTTCAATCTCAAAGAGGTGGTAAGCCCCAAATACAATGTTATAATTGTCCTAAATATGGTCATTATGCTTGTGAGTGTAGTACCTCAAGACAAGTGGAAGAAAAAGCTAATCTTATGGAGGTAGAAGACAAAGATGAGCTTACCTTGCTAATGGCAAGACATGACGAACAAGAAGAGAGGATAGAGCCATGGCATATAGATTCCGCCACGAGCAACCATATGACGGGTGAAGAAGACTTGTTCGTGGAGATGAAACAAGTAAAGGTAATGTCATCTTTGGAGATGAATCAAAGGCACCGGTGAAAGGAAAAGGTAAGATACTTATCCGAGCTAAAGATGGAAGTCACCAATATATTTCGGACGTGTACAATGTGCCCAACCTTAAAAGTATCATTTTAAGTGTGGGACAACTTTTAGAGAAAAACTACGATATTCATTTCAAGGATCGTAGTGCTATAATAAGAAATCCCGAAGGAAAGCTCATAGCAAAAGTGCATATGACTAAAAACTGAATGTTCCTTCTAAACATTCAACATGATGAAGCTAAGTGCTTAAAGAGTTTTTTGAAGGATCATTCGTGGCTTTGGCACATGAGGTACGAGCACTTAAACTTTGGTGACTTAAATTTATTATCCTTAAAGGGAATGGTGAAAGGGTTAGATCAAATTGATCATCCCAATCAAGTGTGTGAAGGATGTCTTCTTGGGAAGCATGCTAGAAGTTCGTTCCTGAAAGAAGCGACATCAAGAGATAAGGAGCCTCTACAACTAATTCACACGGATTTGTGCGGTCCCATTACTCCACCCTCTCATGGTAAGAATCTTTACTTCATGCTTTTTATTGGTGACTTTTCAAGAAAAACTTGGGTATATTTTCTAAAAGAAAAATCCCAAGCTTTTGAAGCTTTTAAGACATTTAAAGCTATGGTAGAAAAGGAGAAAGGTTTAAAAATTAAATCCATGAGATCCGATAGAGGTGGAGAATTTTTATCGAAAGAATTTAACAAATTTTGTGAGGATAATGGGATCCGGAGATTTCTAATGGCTCCTTACTCCCCACAGCAAAATGGAGTGGTGGAGAGAAAGAATAGAACCATTCTCAACATGGTCCGGAGCATGTTGAAAAGTAAGAAGATGCTAAAGGAGTTTTGGGCCGAAGCGGTTGACTGTGCGGTATATCTATTAAACCGGTGTCCGTCAAAGAGTTTAGACAACAAGACTCCACAAGAAGCATGGAATGGGATGAACCCTACTGTCTCTCACCTAAGGATATTCGGAAGCTTAGCATATGTCCATGTCCCGAGCCAAAGGTGATCCAAGCTTGATGATAGAAGTGAAAAGCATGTGTTTGTTGGCTACGACAAGCAGTCAAAAGGTTATAAGCTCTATAATCCAATCACAAGGAAGGTGGTAGTGAGTAGAGACGTAGAGTTCGACGAAGAAGAAGCATGGGATTGGAGCATTAAGGATAATGAAAGATATGACTTTCTTCCTATGACTGACGAAGAAGAGATGGGTGAATCAAGCGAAGAAGTCCAACAACCTCAAAGTCCAACTCCAACCCAAGACTCTCTTTCAAGTTCAAGTGTAGGAGAAACAAAGACAAGAAGTTTGCAGGAGCTATACGAGGTAACTGACGAGATAGCCCTTCTTTGTTTATATGCTGACTGTGAACCTTAGTTTTTGAAGAAGCTATGAAAAGAAAGAAATGGAGACAAGTCATGGATGAGGAGATAAAGTCAATAGAAAAGAATGATACGTGGGAGTTTCCGACCCTTTCGAAAGGCCAAAAGGCTATTGGAGTTAAGTGGGTATACAAGGCCAAGAAAAACGCCAAAGGCGAAGTGGAGTAGTACAAGGCAAGGCTTGTGGCTAAAGGGTACAAGAAGAAGCATGGTATCGACTATGAAGAGGAAGGATGTACGAGTGATACATGCGAGGTCCGAAAACCAAGTTTCAGATATCTTCACCAAGCCGCTCAACAAGGGAGATTTCTCAAGACTAAGGATGATGCTTGGCGTCGGGAAATCAAGTTTAAAGGGGGTTGTTGGAATGTAAACTTGATTTAGTCAAATAAAGATTGGACTATCCATAAAAGCCCAAGCCCATGATCAAGAAGTTTCTAGAATGTCGAAGAATGATCATAGAAAATATCTATGTAAAATATCTATAGATATGTGTAGAAGATTGTAGCTAAGTATGCTAGAAATATCTAGAATATAGATAAGTATGAAGTCGGAATATCTAGAGATCCATGAAAGTAACTCGGTTCTAGAACCTTCCATGGACTAGTATAAATATATGATAGATGTATCCATTTGTATGTACCATAATGGAGCAAAGCTTAAGTAATCAATAACATTGTAAAGTTCTCTTAAGTATTCTTCTCTTCCTATAAGCCTAAAAGGCCCTCGTGTTTCCAACAAATATTGGGTCTTCCGGTTTGTGTTCGGATTGACCCGCTTAACCTATTTATTAAACCGGCTTTGTTCGAGTTGGTGATGGGTTAAATAGGTCAACCACCAATACAGGTTACATAGGCTAAACAGGTCGACCCACAAGCCCGTTAAACTTGTTTAACCAGTGTAACATGATACTTTTTAACTTGTTTAGATTAAATGTATAAATGGATCAAAGGGTTGACTTGCTAACCCTTTCAACTTGTTTAATCCCGCCAACCCATATAATAAACCGCGTCGTGTCCAGGTTATGGTTATTCAGTTATTCTGATTAGTTAGATAGGGTTGTCGATTGTTCAGGTTGGGGTCCTTAATTGCCACCCTAGTTTCAATCATGTATTAATAATTTATCTTTTCTAAATTCTGTGCTGCATTCGAAAGTGGATTTATAGCAAAGTCACCGCCAGTTCTACATCACCAGTATCATATCAGGGACAGTTGATTTCATATTTGGCGACGCTGCAGTCATCATCCAAAACTGCTTAATCATCTGCAAGCTTCCAAACCCCGGCCAAAGGATCACGATCACAGCCCAAGGAAGAAAATTGTCCACAGAAACAACCGGTATAGTTATCCAGAACAGTCATATTATTGCTGATGCAGAGTTGTTTCCAGTCCGGTCTCAAGTCAAGAGTTATTTAGGACGTCCATGGAGGAAGTATTCGAGGACTATTGTTATGGAATCCCTACTTGATGATTTGACTCAGCCGGATGGGTGGTTACCATATCAAGGCACGTTTGCATTGGATACTTGCTTTTATGGTGAGTTTGCAAATGCTGGTCCTGGTGCAGTTACGGATATGAGGGTTAAGTGGAAAGGATTTAAGAATATTACAGATGTGAATGAGGCTATGTAGTACACGGCTGGAGCGTTCATTCAAGGAAACGAGTGGCTGAAGGAAACGGGTGCACTATTTTATCTTGGTCCTAAAGGTTGATAGTTTTTGAGATAGCATAGATTTTGGTTGAATTAGGAAAACTAGACATAGGATTATTTACAGTTCGAGGATTATGAAGCTAGACTTATTTATTCATAGTTTTATAAACATGTTATAACAAGGTTTTGGTATGCCATCGATGATTTTTTCTTTTTCTTTTTTTTTAATCTACATGTTATTTTTTGATTTCGATTTATAATGATTTATGTAAGAAAAAACCCTTGTTATAACCAAAGTACAAAACATGTTTGACCAAAATTATGTTAGAGTTTATGGATAAATATTAATATTAGTATGTCCGGTTTTGAACCCGAGGCTCGGGATTGCACACAATACGTAAGAGTTTCAATGGTTGAATAATTAAATATATGTTTATGATTTATTTATTCATTTCACAAACTAACACTTAACGGTCGTTAGTATTTAACGGGGTTGTTTAACGGTCGTTAAATATTAAGTTAAAGGACTAAGTATGAAAATACAAGTCAAGAAGGATCTAGAATCCTTCTAGGAGTCCTAGGATCGGCCGAATGAAAGAGGTGGGATAGAATTAGGAAACCTTTCCGAATCCTTATCAAACTTGGAGTAGGGAACAAGATTGGGTGATTATAAATACAAACCCTTTTGTGTTCATTAAACCTAATCTTGTTCAAGTGAAAATGACCAACTTCTTTCTCCTCTCCTCTAGTCTTGGTCGATCGGCATACAACCCCTAACACCTTGGGTGTGTCAATTTTTGCTAGTACACAAGTGTTGGTTTTGTTTGTGAATATAGAACCTAGCTTTTCCCATTGAAACGCTAGTACATTACGTGTGTACAAGAACGAGTAACAAGCTTCCTTTAGCTTGTATGTTTTCCCTAGGTCGATCCATACTAAACCCAACTTAGGGTTTTACCTTGTTCTTGGTGATCCGGTTTCTTGTTCTTACTAGAAATCAAAAGGTACGCACCTCTTTATTATTTAGTTAATTAATTATATGTTATTGTAGATCTATTCCGCTGTGTATGCTTTGATGTTAGTTGGTTATTAGTTTATAGTTTATGATTCTAATATTCCAACAGTGGCATCTAGAGCCCGTTTTTAACATGTAATTAATTACTAAAAACCTTAAAATTGAATCTTGTTGTATAGATACATGCAATTTAAATTAGTTAGGGCTTTATTTTTTACAACCCCTAATTTTTTTAAGTAGGGTCGATACCCATTAAATAATTTTTAGGGTTTTAGTTTTGTAAAATTTAGTAGAAACCCTAGGATTGCATGCAATTTTAAGTGTTTAATTAATGAATACCTATGTGATGTCATTAATTAGAATGCGTACTATATATATATATATATATATATATATATATATATATATATTGACATGATAATATGTGATTACATGATTATATGTGCAATATGAGATCCATGACAAAATCTTGCATATTTTGTTATGGAATGATTGTTATTGTTAGTGTTACATGTTCTATGTGCTAATTGTTGCGATTGTTAATTAACTAGGGTTTAGTAATTATAAATTGTTGAACACGAATTAAAAATTACTAAAAGTTAATTAATTAGGTTTTTAGGGAAGACCTAAAATTGGGGAAGACCCCAATTAATCGCATGTTTAATCAATTTTGTGTGTTATGTATATATTAATTATATGACTTACGCGGCCAAGAAATTGGTGCTATGGTCCACGGGGTACAATGAGCTCGAAAACCCATGGGAATCATATGACCAATATATACATATTAATTGATTTATTAGCATGTTCATTGTTTAGTTGTTTATTTTTATAAATTACGCATTTGTTTAATTATGTTGTAGACATAAATTGTAAACAAGGGTAATTTTTCAAATTAAAAATAAACTTGACTAAACAGTGGTGTAACATTGTTTTAAGCAATAAAATCATAAGTGTTTAATTAATTGATGCGACTGTACAAAAGTGGTCGAAGCGGCGTACCTAAAATTGAAAAACTATAAAGTGGGTATAAGGAGGATTGACATTAAATTTTCATCCAAAAGGGGCGCGTTTTTAACTAGCCTTCGGGCAGACGTTTGCTCCTCCGCTCGCCTGTGCGTCAATTTTAGACTTACCTAGTACACCATGATAACGTACGAAGCATCTTAAGGCAATGTTGTAAGTTTCTCAACACCATTAATTAAAACATTGATGATTTGAGCTTATTAATGTAACGAATGAGTAAACTGTTTTGAAAACATATGATACAAAGATGAATGCATGACATCTTTGTACATATTTTGATTACACACATCAAAATTTAATACCCTTAAAATTTAAGTGATATGCCATCCAACTACAAAATGAACACCTAAGGTTACATCCTACATTGCTAGCAGCCAAAGTTGAATGTTAATGTTCAAAGGGTGGGAGTCTAAGGGTAAATTGAGTACTTTCATTGCTAGCAGCCAAAGCTGATGTGATGAAACGACGTCAATTTACAAGTTTCTTAAGTTGGTTAACTTAATTGAGCACTTTCATTACTAGCAGCTAAAGCTGATGTAATGGAACGGCGTCAAGGCATAAAGATTTAGGGATGAAACATGCTTACATTTGCAACTGATGTTGGCAAAATAATGTAAGTCCCATGATTTCAAGGAATTGCAATTGGATATTGGCAATTGGGATTGACCCGTACCTTATTGAGTACTTTCATTGCTAGCAGCCAAAGCTGATGTAATGAAACGACGTCAATTAGGATCCTAGTTTTCAGTGAAAATTAAATGGTGAATGTAGTTTACCGTGGGTGTTTAATTTTCTTGAAAAGTTTAATTATCGAAAGTACTAACTTTTGAACTTTTTTCTGTAGAAATGGCCCAACCCGAAAACATGACAAACATAACCTCTGCTTTCAAAATGATGATTGAAAAAGAGAAATTGACTGGGACTAAAAATTTCAACGATTGATACCGTATTCTAAGGATTGTTCTTAGAATGGCCAAACGTTATGAATATCTTAGTGAGCCGCTTCCTATTGCTCCTCCTGCTAACTCTCCTAATGCAATACTTAGAGTGTATAACGAAGCTTATGACAAGCACAATGATGTGGCTTGTCTCATGCTATCGGGGATGGATACTCAGCTGGTAAAACAGTTTGAGAATTATGGTCCGATGGATATGATTGAGGAACTCAAACGTATGTTTAAAAACCTCCAATGGCTGAGTTATATGACTTGCTAGATTCTATAGCCAAGTGCAAGCAGGAAGCAACCAAACCCGTGAGTGCCCATGTATTGGAGATGAAAGGATATCTTGACCAATTGGATGCACTCGGATACGGGTATGTGAAAGATGTTAAACTTGGCCTCATCAATCGATCCCTCAATGAGGAATTGTATGGTGAGTTTGTGCGCAACTTCAACATGCATTGCAAGGGGAAGACATTTACTGATTTGCATGCAATGCTCATTGATTATGAGAAAGGATTCACTAAGAAGGCTCCTACACCTGCTGTGATGGCAATTAAAGGTGGTAGGGTAGCTAATCCCGGAAAACCGCAACATGTGAACAAGAAAGGAAAGGCTAAAGCTGACAAGGGCAAGTAGATTGTGACCTATCAGCATAAGCCCAAAAAGCAGAATTCTCCTCCTAAGAAGGATACAGCTGCTTGTCATCACTGCAACACTCCTGGAAACTGGAAGAGGGACTGTCCATTGCTGCTTGAGGAGTGTCGTAAGAATAAAAATGCCAAGGCTGGGTATGGCGCCAGCACTTCAGGTATTTTTATGGTTGAATTATTTTATTTTCCTCGTAAGCAGAATGCCTGGATATATGATACAGGATGTGGTACTCACATTTGTAATACATCGCAGGGGCTTAGAGGAGCTAAGAAGTTGAACTATGGGGAATGCTACTTGTACGTGGGAAATGGAATACGTGCAGCAGTAGAAGCCATAGGGACTTTTGACTTGGTTTTACCTTCGGGTTTAATTTTAGTATTGAACAATTGTCATTATGCACTGTCTATAGTTAGAGGTGTTGTTTCAGTTTCTTTATTGCTGGATATTGGTTTTGAGCATACTTTTATTAATAATGGAATTTCGGTTTTATTAAATTCTGTTTTTAATTTTAAAGCAATTCCATTAAATGGTGTGTTTGAAATAGACATGGAGGATCATGTATCCAACGGAAATAAGTCTATGTATAGCATCGACAATAAGAGAATCAAGTCTAACTTGGATTCATCTTATCTATGGCACTGTCGTCTTGCTCTTGTAGGCAAGAAACGCATGCAAAAGCTGCAACAAGATGGGCTTTTGCAAAATATCAATGATGATGCATTGGATAAATGCGAGTCTTGCATATCTGGGAAGATGACAAAGAAATCTTTTCATAGTAATATGGAAAAGGCTTCAGATCTACTTGAACTTATACACACGGATGTGTGTGGTCCACTTAGACATGTGTCGAAACGCGGTGCTAGCTACTTCTTGACCTTCATTGTTGAACCTTAGACCTTGATAGATCTTTGAGCGCTCGTGGATCGTTAGTAATGTTTATGTAATCACAAACACACTAATAGAAAGTCTCTAATACTTGTATTCTAAAGCGGAAATTAAACACAAGAACATAGATAACTAAGAACGTTTGATCCTCTATGGATCTTTGATTGATACTAAAAACTTGTTTTTCTAAAAATCGTACTTCATACAGAATAATGTGTTCCTTTTATACACAAGGAACCCTAAACAGTTTCACTAGAAACCCTAAACCGTTTCACAAGAAACATATCTTCTAAAAGCTAAACAAGATAATCATAATAGTTTCCTAATAAAGCTCGTGCATATCCTAACGAATAACAAAATACGCGGAATATCTTTATCAGCATAAACAAACTACGCAGAATCTCTACTTTCGCAGAAACACTTCTTCAGCAGAATCCAACACTTCAGCAGATTCCGTCAGCAGTAACCGTCAGTAGAATTCTTCCTTAGCAGAATTCCCAACAATCCTCCCCTAATATTGAATTTGACATAGTTAAGTTCAAGATTCTTGATAGATCTTTAATACTTCAGAAAAAGAGGATTGAATTCGAACATCAACAGCAAAGAATCAAATGAACCACATCTGTATGAATGGCAAAACTTTAAACTTCAGGTCTTTGCAGCAACAAATGACAAAGTGTACATCAAAACATTTAAGTTTCATACTATTCTCATCACTTCCAGGGGTATTAACTCCTGTGAGAGGTGAATCATTGAAAATAATGGATTTGATGTCTCTTTACCAATAGCCATTACTACTGGAGTAGCCAAATGTTTAAGTTCGAAAACTATGGTACACTGATAACCATATGATTTTTAGCAAATCATCAGCTATAAACGGATTTGAGATGTCTTTACCTGTAGCCGTTTGCTCAGGACTAGCCAATTCTTGGTTTCAACTGAACCTTGGTGAATTGAATACCAAATATGGATACCAAATGTCTTTACCACAAACCATACTTTTGTGGACTAGCCAATTCTTTGGATCCCAGAAAGGGTTACATCCATGGTGAAGTGAGAACCATTTCAACTCTCAGGAATGAACCATGGGTGAGTTGAAGTACCCTATAGCTTTGAGCAAGCTATTACAGCTATCAACAGATTTGATGTGTCTTTACCAAAGCTGTACCCTTTGGACTAGCCAACTCTTTGATGGACACAAGTCACATCTGGTGAGTTGATAACCTTCAACAGATTGATATACAACAAACCTGCAGAAAAGTTAGTACAAATATACAATGGTTTTATTTATTTATTTATTTATTTTTTTTAACTAAATAAATCAAATAAATTAGAAATAAAGGAAATAAAAGAAAAGAAGATACAAAAATAATACAAAATACCAGAATCAAGTAGAAGCTTGGTGTTGCAGAAGCTTGGACTTGATTAACCCAACCAGCTGTTCAGCATGAGTCTTATCATTAGCCACTGGATCAGGAGGAACTTCCAATTTTCTTCTAAGCATACGTTTCATCAGAGTAATGGACCAAGGATAATGCTGATCAGAAAACATACATACCCTAATGCCAGACTTTGTTTCAACAACATGCACATTAGGCATAGGGTAAAACCTCCAAGTATCAACCTTCCATTTGTTTGAATTCTCCCAAATTGAGAAGCCTGTTCCATTAGGTGAGTGATAATCAAACAGAACTTGCAGATCTCCCAATAAGTACAAACCAGCCCCCTGTGGTGTATGAGAGGCATAGTACTCTGTGACCATTCCATAGAGAGTATGCAAATCTTGCCTATCCACCAAGTGAAGTATTTCTTGTAAGAAAGTAAACTCCATATAGGAATGATCTTGCCTATAGATGGTGTTAATCTGTCCATCTGTCAATGTCCATTTGACCAACACATTGTAAGAACCCTCAGGAAATGTCTCAGAAGAACCCACTTTAATAAAGGTTGTATCAGCAGCCTTGAGATCCACATGCTTAGAAGAACTCTCCTTGTGAGACTTATGTGCTCTAGAAACCTGCTTCCTAGCTAATCTCACGGATCTTCTGATGGCAATATGTCTTCTGTGTGCCATCCTTTTCTTCCTCCTTCCAGGTATATATATCCCCATAGGATTAACATTTTCAGATGCACCAGAAGCATCTTCAGGAAGAATAGAAGATGTAGGAACAGAACCACCTTCTGCATGCAACTTCTCAGTATCTTCTCTGGCCTTTCTAGCTTCAGCAGCTTTTAGTTCAGCTTTCCTCACCAGATCTGCATTGTAGTTGGAAATAAGTGATCCCTCTTGTTCAGCAGATGCAGAAGAAGGAATGGTAGCAGCCTCAGTAGAGGTGTCAGCAGATTGGTTGCCTTCAGGAGTTGCCTCAGCAGAAACAGCTTGAGTGTGCAGCTGGTCTTTATCACCAGAAGATGAAGTACCAAGCTCAACTGTCTTGATCCTTTTAGCTTCTGGAGCATCCATACTTGCAGTAGGCCTCTTCAATTGAGTAGGAGGTGAGTGAATAGCCTTCATAATCTGATTATATATTTGATGCAAGTCAGATTCAGGTAAGGCCCAGACTTGCTTCTTGGTCAAAGCAGAGTTATATACAGAAGTATATTGGTGATAGACCACATTTCTCATATAATTCTTCGTTTGTGCCTCAGTCTGAGTTTTATCTCTCTTAGCTTTGGCCTTCTGTGCAGCAAAGTTGTCACTATCAAAATCAGCTCCCAAGATGCTTTGAGCCAAAGTAGAATTGGAAGCAGCTTGTAGAGTATAAGAATCCCATTGCTCATCAGTAAAATGAACTGATTGCTCATCCAGTTCTCTTTGCCTTTCAGGAGGCAAATTTGCAGTAAACTGAGCTGTCATCTTTTGTGCCAATGCTTGACTCTTCATCATATCCTCATACTCTTTCACCAGTCTAGCTTGCTCCTTCCTTTCTTTGTCACTCACAAGATCTGTACCAAGATCTTCATCAACCCTCACTCCTTGCTCATTGCCAGAGATGTCAACACTTGGAAGTTGAGTATCAGGCTCATCAGTAGAATCCTTATGAGAGATATCAACAATAGGAACTCTGTCAATATTCTCAGAAGAAACACCAAGAGAAGCATCAGCAGAAACATGTTGAGTGGTAGTTTCAACATGTGGAGTAGAAACCTCAGCATCAGGATTCAAGACAAAAGATCTCCCAGCAACAAATACTTCAGCAGAAACTTTAGAAGGTGTGATATCAGCAGAAGCCTCATCAATCATTGATGCATCTGCCTGAACATGATCACCATCAACTTGTTCTTGAACAACATTCAAACTTGGCATCTTAGAATCCTTGCTCAAATACTGTCTTCCCCTCTTTCTATAGAACTTGATCTGCTCTTTTGGTTGTGATGATTCAGCAGCTTTGGATGAAGAAGTATGAGTCTGCTGAGCAGCTTTAGCCAATAAATCAAGATGATCCAAATAAATATCCTCTTGCTCTTCATCAGAGGCAAACACAAACTTCCTTTTCTTTTTCTGCCCATGTTGATCTTCTAACTCGTGAACCCTCTTTTTCAACACCACAATCTCACCACCAAGTGAGGATTTGGTATCTGCAAGCTCCCTCTTCAACTTCTCAATTTCTTGAACATTCCTGTTGAGCAAATTATACAGAGAAGTGAGAGTAATAGGGTCCTCAGCTCCACCAGCAGATTTCTCAGTGGTAAAGGGAGCTTCATTGGGCCTTTCAGAAGAAACATGTATATGCTCAAAAGTAGGAGTGCTTTCATCAATTGGTTCTCTAAAAGGGCTAGGTGTGGACAGTCTGGTAGACTCATATTCAAGAGGTGTAGGCACCTGAGTGTCAAGAGACTGAAGTGTCTCCTCAACCTCAGGAACAAGCTCATCAGGAGCTTCATGAGTTGGTGTTGGACTAGGACTGGGTGTAACATGTAAAGGTGAAGGTGTAGGTTGGTCAGGAGAAACAATGGGTGCTTCAGCAGTTGTGGAAGGACCCTCATCCCTTTCTACTGATGGATTACCATCAGCAGTAACACTTGGAAATGATGGAGTACCATCATCAGCAGCATTGGGAGATGGTGGAGCACCAGCAGCATTACCCTCATCAGCATCATCATTGCCATGTGGCAACATAGCTGGTAGCAGAGGGTGATGTGCCCCAACATAGTGAGTTTTCATTGAAGCAAACAATTTAGCACTAAGGGCTCCTATGGGATAATGTCCTCTGTCTTGGGTGTTTATGTCTAAAATTATTTGAAGAAACCTAGGGTACATGAGAAACTTATGCTTTTTCTTTTGAATATTTTCAACCATATTATCAAAAATAAACTTAGAGAAATTATAAGTTAAACCCTGTGATAGACATACTATACCACAACCCAATTGGGTAGAGAATTGATCCCATCCTCTAGACTTGTTGCTGATGCACTGAAGCAATGTGTGCACCAAAAACCTCCACTTGGGGCAAAACTTGTTCTTGAGCCACATAATTGTATCCATACTTTGATAACCAGCAGCTCTCAGCCCAGCAAGTATCTCACCAGTGTTGGTGTGATAGACACCACCTTCATCATCTAGTTGCAATCTTGTCCTAATCAACGACTCAGTCACCACATACTCTGCTCCATCAATCATTGCAACAATCTCTGTATCAGAACGTTTCTCAGCAGATGCCCAAAATTGCTTGACCAAAGATTCATGTACCACATCTGGATAATGAGTCAGTGCAAAGTGAATCTTGGAACGCTTCAAGAAATCCACCATAGGTTCATACATTTCATGTCCCTTTGCTTTTCCCAGAAAAGCAACTTTGTTGTGATCCTTCTTAAATTGTAGTGCCTCCATTGAAGAAATTGCGAGAGATAGGTTATGAAACAAGGGAATGGAAAATAGGTTTAAATTGCTTGAAGAGGGAATAAGTTGTTTTGGGCGAAGATTATATGAAGTAGGTTATAAATAGAAGTTACCCAATTATGGTCAAAAATATGAAGTAGGTTATAAATAGAAGTAACTCCATCATTCAAAATTAACTCTTCAGCAGAAATGACGGTCAATCTGCTGATGGAAAGTCAATCAGCAGAATCAACTCAAGTGTAATAATATCTTCAGTAAAGATCTTGAGTTTTACTTTGCCACCCAACTCGCATTAATTACCATCAACCCTTGACTTCGCCTATAAAATAACCCCAAATCACAATCCGCACAAATCAATTAACCCCAATTTACCATCAAACCCTCATTCAACCAAAATCAATCATCAACACCATGAACAACCAGCCAGAAGTAATTGATCTCACCTCTGAGTCATCAGCAGACTCAGGAGATAACATTCCCCAATCACCACCAAGACACCAAGCCTCCCAATCATCCTCATGACCTTCCATAGAAGGTATGGTCTTACCAAAGAACAAGCCCGAAAGAGAAAACATGATGTGGGCTCATCAAGCAGACCAAACAACCCACCCAAAACTCCATCATCATCATCCACTGAGGATAGTCGTCCGTTATTTCGGTACCCCTATCAAGATGAACCACGTCCTTTGAAGTCCCCCTTTCTCCCTTCATCTGAAGATGATAGTGTGGTGAATCCAAATGATTCATCTAGGGGCTCTGATGACTCCACAAAGCGTCTAGAGCCAATCTTCAATAGATTGGTGAGAGAGGAAGAGGAGAGGGAAGCAGAAGAGAGTCCCTAACCTTCACAACCCCAATCTAGGCCACACACCAGAAATCCACCACTTCCAGTGACAAGGGAGGTGGTTATTGGTCTTCCTGCTCCAAGGTCTGGTGTTTCATACCATAGAGACAAAGGAAAGAGCAAGGGTGCAGAGGTGACCGGAAAAGGAAAGGGTAAAATGGAGTAGTTGATGATGAGATGTTGCCAAGGACCAAAGATATAAAACTATGTTCTTCAGGATCTTCATTCCTGATCATGCATCTCCAACATCTTTTGAAACCATGATGATAGGATCTAGAGTCTGTGTAGATTATTTTGTATAGGAATGGTCTTTTATTTCAATTTGAAGTTGTTTGTATGCTGTAATTTCTTTTGAATGAATGAAAAACTTCTCTTTTATCTTTCAATGATTATCACTTGAACTGTGCTTCAGCACTTCCATTCAGCAGAATCAATCTTTAAGCTTACTTGACCATGTCCCATTTAACCAATCTTGGTGTGCTACAACTTAAGATCAGCAACTACACATCAAGGCATTTTGCAAAACAGACACATAACAGCAAACAAACCAAACCATACAAAACTTAAAGTACATTAGATGGTTAGTGTGTTAGCAAATAGCAAACATAATCTACAAAATACTACAAGTTTTACAACAACAATCCTCCCCTGAGGCATATGCCTCCCCTGAGGCCTATGCCTCCCCTCAAACTTAGCATTTAAGGGTTAACCATCCCAATATGGACAACTAAGTGTTGAAACCTAGGTCCATCAAAAGCCTTAGTCAATAAATCTGCCACATTATCATCTATGTGAATCTTAACCACCTTAATCAAATGTTTTTCATATGCATCTCTTATAAAATGATGCCTGATTTCAATATGCTTAGTTCTATTATGAAAAACTGGATTTTTGACAATGCATATGGTACTTTGATTATCAATAAAGATTGTGGTGTTCATAAAATTAAACCCATAATCCAACAATTGATTTTGTATCCAAAGAACCTGTCCACAACAATTGGCAGCAGCAACATACTCTGCTTCAGTAGATGAGGTAGCAACAATAGTTTGTTTCTTGCATTGCCAAGAAATCAATCTTCTTCCAAGAAATTGGCAACCTCCAGTTGTGGATCTCCTATCCAGATTTGCACCAGCATAATCACTATCACTATATGCTTCCAACTTAAAAGGAGACTCTTTTGGGTACCAAAGACCTAAGTTGGGTTGGCCTTTGAGGTACTTGAAGATCTTTTTGACTGCATTCAAATGGGAAGTAAGTGGAGTGACCTGATGTCTAGAACAAGCACTCACAGCAAATGTAATGTCAGGCCTTGAAGCTGTCAAATACATTAATGACCCAATCATGGATCTATATAGGTGAACATTCACTGCAGGATCTGGTTCAAGATTGTTCTTTGGTTTTGGAGCTTCATAAGGTGTAGTGGCAGTTCTGACATTTTCCATATCAAACTTCTTCAAGATATCTTTCACATATTTATCCTGACTGATAAAGATACCATCTTGTTTCTGCTGAACTTGTAGACCCAAAAAGAAAGTAAGCTCCCCCATGGCACTCATCTGAAACTCTCCCTTCATTAATTCCTCAAATTCCCTGCACCAAGCTTCTTTAGTGGAGCCAAAGATAATGTCATCCACATAAACCTGCACAAGAATGATGTCTCTGGAATTCTTCTTAATGAAGAGTGTTTTGTCAATGGCACCTTTTCTGTATCCATGCTTCAGCAGAAATGCAGAAAGCCTAGCATACCAAGCTCTTGGTGCCTGATGTAGTCCATAGAGAGCTTTTACAACCTTGTAAACATGTTTTGGATTATCTGGGTCTTCAAAACCTTTGGGTTGAGTGACATATACTTCCTCTTCAATTTCACCATACAGAAAGGCACCTTTCACATCCATCTGATATACCAGGAAACCCATATAAGATGCATAGGCCAAGAAGATTCTAATGGCCTTAACTCTGGCTACTGGAGCAAAGACTTCATCATAATCAACTCCTTCCTCTTGTCTGAACCCCTGAGCCACCAATCTTGTTTTGTTTTTGACCACAATACCCCTTGCATCTCTTTTATTCTTCAAAATCCATTTTGTCCCAATGGCTATCTTCCCTTCAGGTAGTGGTACCAATATCCAAACCTGCTGATTCTTGAATTGTTGCATCTCATCTTGCATTGCTTCAAGCCAGCTTGAGTCTTCAAGAGCTTGAGCAACACTGGTTGGCTCCACTTGAGAAAGAAAGCAAGCAAACAGACAATGCTTAAAGTCTGTGTGATTGTCCCTTTGCTGATTTGAGACATAGGAAAGAAAAGCAACTTGACCATACTTAGAACTTTTCACAGTACTTCTAGTTCTAACAGGTGCTTGAGGATCACCAAGAATATTGGATTGGGGGTGAGCAATGTTGATCCTTTTGGTAGCATTGGGGTTGAAATCAATTGTGGTGTCAAGATTGTTCACAGTGGGTCCAAAATCACTATCATAGGAGGCTGAGTTGAAGATTCCAGCTTTGGGTTGGTGATTCCCAAGATCAGAAGGACTTGGAAAACGTGTATATGGCTCTTCAAAGTTTGTGGACACACTAGGAGAAATGGGAGAACCTTCAGGAGAACTGTCAGCAGATTTGGTGATGTTAGGGGAAACAGAAGAATTGTCAGCAGAATCCTGGTTTCCACTGACTGGTTGTGCTGACTCCACATCAAGTCTTTCAGCTTCTTGATTGGCTGCATGCTCCTGCTTCTTGAGTCTAGCAAGGTCCTCTGCATAGTGTGACTCATCTTCAATCTCATCAGAAGTTTCTTTAGAGCAATCACCTGCAAAATGGTTAGGAGAAAAAGAAGGTACAACAATTGTTTGTTCATCATGCTCAGACTCACTATCTGAGTCATCATCCAGGGTACTTGCATTGTAAGTGGAAGACTCTTGAGAACCTGCAGATTGGTTAGCAACATATCTAGTATAGCCCAAGTAATCAGTTAAGTAATCCAGGTCAAAATACCAAGCATGACCTTGACCCTGAACATTAGGCTTGTCTTCTAGGTATCTCAGGTTAAGGGTCTCCTCAATCTTTTTAGCATTTAAATTATATACCCTATAAGCCTTACTATGTGCTGAATAACCCACAATATACCTATCATCAGCTTTCTCATCAAATTTTCCCAGTGGATCAATAGTGTTCAAAATGGTCACTTGACATCCAAAAGGTTTGAGATAATGAATATCAGGAACTTTCCCAGTGAGAAGTTCATAAGGTATCTTGAAATGAGGTCTAGTGATTGATACCCTGTTCAAAACATAACAAGCAGTGCTTACTGCTTCGGTCCAGAACATAGTGGGTAATTTAGAGTCTGCAAGCATGGATCTTGCTGCCTCTATTAAGGTCCTATTCTTTCTTTCAGCAACCCCATTTTGCTGTGGGGTTCTTGGATTGCTATAGTCCCTTTTTATCCCTTTAGACTGACAAAGTTCTATTAAAACAGCATTTTTGAACTCTGTCCCATTATCACACCTAATACCTTTAACCTTTTTGTTTAGCTGGTTTTCAATAAGGGTAATGAATTCTTTTAAAATTGGAGATGTTTCATCTTTAGTTTTCAAAAAGAATACCCAACAAAACCTGCTATAGTCATCAGTGATTACCAGGCAGAAGTACTTGTGATCAATACTTCTGATTTGAGTTGGACCAAAGAGATCCATATGCAGCAACTGAAGAGGTTCTGAGATAGTGCTCACTGCTGTAATGGCTTTGTATGAGGCTCTGTGTTGCTTTCCTTTGTTGCAGGCAACACAATTGTACTCATTGGTGAAGACTTTGGAAGGAAGTCCATGAACTAGACCAAGTTTAGAAAGCTTGTTAATGGTCTTGAAATTTACATGAGCCATCCTTCTATGCCACTTTTTAGACTCATCCAGGGATGCTTTAGCCACCAAACATGTTAGGTCACCTTCAGGTTGAACATCATTCAAATTGAATGTGTATAAATTGTAACTTCTGGGAACTCTCAGCAGAATTGTTGTATCTTCTGGAAGTTTGAAGTCTTTAGAGAGTACAAGACATTCATCCTCAGAGAAGAATACTTTGTTCTTGGTGTCACAAATTTGTGATACTGAGAACAAGTTGAAATGTTGTAGTTCCTTCACATAATACACATTCTCAAAGTCCAAATTAGGTGTTCTGATGGTTCCTTTCCCAGTGATTCTACCATCTCCTCCACCAAAGGTCACATTGCCTCCTCCTTCAATGGGTACAAAATCATGCATCATCTCTAAGTTTCCTGACATACTCCTGGAACAACCACTATCTACTATGCCTACTTCTTTACTTTTCAGAGGATGATCCTACAACAACAACAAAAAATATACAAAAAATAAGTACACTTTGGAGACTCAAGTCATTACTGACTTGAGCCTGCCTTGTGGATCATAAGAGTTAGGCCATGTAGATGTATAAGATCCACCATTGTTCTTGGACCTGCTATGAAAATTAGGTCCCTTTTTAGTCCAAAAACAACCTGCTGAGGGCTTAACAGCAGTATCCCAATCTCCCCTACCCACATACATTGGGTCAGTAAATCCAGGCCAATAACCATTCTGAAAATATGAACTAATTGGTCTCACATATGGTCTAGCAACACATCTTCTCCAAGAAGATGGAGAAGGTCTATCAGCAGAATTGCTGGTCTTATGAGTTGCTTGTGGAAAATATGGTGGTAAGTCATTAACATTTTTCCACATTGGTCTAGGTTTATTTTGATCAGCACATACACCCATTCTTTGCTCATGAAAATTACAATCCTTAATCAAATGAAATTTACTTCCACAAACAAAACATTTCTTCTTTTTAGAAGATTTATTAAAAGTGAAAGATGTTCCATTACATGCAAAAGTATTCAAACCACTAACATTAACAGAATTGTTTTTGACAGAATTAAAATCATTATTTTGCAAAGAATTAAATGACAAGTCTTCAGAGGAAACTGTCTTTGAATTTGATTCATCAGCAGCAACTCTAACAGGCTTGTAGGGAGTCTTGGGTGTAGGCTTTGGTGAGGTCTTGGGTGAGGTCTTGGGAAGGTCTGACTTTTCACTTGAATCACAACTGGTTGTAGACCCTTGGTCAGAGGACTTGTCACTAGAAGAACAAGAGACAAAGTCAGTAGAATTATAATCAGGGTCTGGCAAGTCACTTGACTTTTTGCCATAAAGATGGTGTGATCCATCAAAGTCTGTGGTGGTGGTGTTTGAGGGCATGTGTTCTCCTCTAATAGGTCCAGGTACAACATGTAATTTTCCTTCTTTAACAAAATTTGCTAAGCCTGCTGGTGTAGATTTACCCTTATCATCCCTAGCCTCTAAACCAACATATTTTTTGAAGCCTAAACCTATACTAGAGTTTACAAGTTGACTATTATAGAGACAGTTAGATAACTTATCACCTGACATTAACCAAATGTTATGATTAGCTATTTCCTTCTCTAATTTCTCTTGCAGTACTTGGTTTTCAGATTCTACATCAGCTTTTTCTTTCTCAGTACGTTTTAAATCAATTCTAGTACATTTCAAATCACTTTATAACACCCTTATCTTTTCATCATAAGCAAGCTGATTCTTTTGAAACCAAACCTTTTGTTTTTCTAGAGTTTTTAAAGCCTGTTTCAAAGACTCAACTTCTACATAACATTTATTATATTTAGGTTTCAATTCATCATAAGCCTCCTTAAGTTCATTATATCTTTCACTACAACCAAAAACACAATTATGTACCTGAGAGATGCCCATAAAGGCAACTTGATCATGTTGATCCTCTGTAGTACAGCTTGCCAGCAATCCACTCTGCCCAGAAGCTTCATCATTATCAGGTTCATGTGCCTTCCAGTTAACATGATCATCCAGAGTAACCAAAGCTCCAGCTTTCCCAGCTTCCACTTGATTATGCTGATAGGTAGTATACCTAACCTCATCACCAGGCTTCCTATCCTTGCACTCTCGTTTGAAGTGACCCATCTGTCCACAAGTATAGCATTTAATCTTCATCCTGTCAAATCTAGCTGGATCTCTACCCTGGTAACCAAACTTTCTCCTAGACTTCTTTTCAAACCTCTGGACGTTTAATGTGAGCATGGCCACCTGCCACTTCAAGTTCATCTCTTCCAAATCCAGAGGATCCATCTGATCAAAATCCTCAAAAGCAAGTTGCTGCTGATGATCATAATCCGCAACAAAAGAGTGAAGAACATCTTCCAATACACCACTAGACTTTGGTTGTGAATTTGGTCTGGTGTTGTTGTAAGAAGATGATGCTGAGGAGCTTGGGCTTGAAGCTTGATTCATCTTATTGGAGGTGGTGCTAACAAAGGCTGAGTAACTGGGAGTGGATGAACGAATGGGACTTCTAACATCAGGCTCAAGAGTTTTAAGCTTGTTGTAGAGATCATAAAAAGATAGCATATCCAGTCCACCTTTAGCTTTGAGTGCAATGCTCACATGCAGCCAAGATGGAGGTAAAGATCGCAAGAACTTTGCATTGCAATCCTCATTGTCTGGCCTGGCCTTCAGCTGATTCAATTGACTCAAAATCTTATAAAAGATCGTTTAGCCCATCTAGGATATGTTTTACAAACATCATTGATATGCACAACGGAATTAACAAACATCAATAATGTTTAACAAGGTTTTTATTAAGCGCGCTTTATCTTTATTGAATACCAATAAATAAACTACTACAAACTAACAAATGTGTACACACACACGTTACTATTAGACTCTCATTGGAGAGATCTATGTTTTTCTATGCTTCTATTACTGCCTCCTACACCCTTTATAAATAGGGTTTACAAGAAAACCTAGCTTTCACAAGAAGCTAACTATAATTTACATTAAGTCCCTGTTGTTTCATATTTGTGCATATGTAGTTTTGTAATTATCAAATCTAATTCCCAACAATCTTCCCCTATTTGATATTACAAAAATATCTCCATGAAACAATCTTCAATGCTTCCTTGAGGTCTTCTTGAACATGTCACCACAAATAATAAGTTGCAAACCAATCATCTTCCCCTTTTTGTAATCATCGAATAGGGGTCTTCCATGCAACTTGAATCAAAACGCTTCCCCTTAAGTGGTGCATGTAGATGATGAAACAAACTTCCCCTGAAACCAATATGTTCACCATCTCTTGAATCACGAACTCTGTAGGCTTTATGAAATGATTACTGATGAAGAAAACTGAGTATAACGAATTTGATGAAGAAGTTGAATTTCCCAAAATTGCGTCTTATATCTTGTACTATCCACGTGACTCCAAACTCATACTAGAAGTAGGTCGCAACCTCTTGATAAATCCTCAACTATATGAGACACTGAGCACTACAACGTAACTCCTTTAAGTGATAGCAAATGTGATCATTAAGCACCCTAGCTTGTAGATCACACACCTTTGCTAGATTCATCAAGTCTTTGTCACCGCATTAACGCACAAACAAGTTATCTCCAAAGTGTAACACCCACTTTGAGATATGATAAGAACACGCACCTGTGAAACTCAACTACAACATCAAATAAGTAATATTCAATTGTCTTCTTCAAATAATCACCAAAACAAGCCATAAAAATAAAATTATGTCCGCGATCCATCTTGAGCCAGCAGTACAAACACGAAAGCCAAGCAGTATTAACTGCTAAGGTGAGCAGTATTAACATTCAAAGACCAGCAGTACAAACTTATGAGAGCAGAATTAACTGAGAGTGAGAGCAGTATTAATGAAGAATGAGAGCAGACTTAATTAAGTCTGGTGTAGAACAGACTTAACCCTTTTCAAGAACAACATTAATGAACAGACCAGAATTAATTCACCACAGTAGCATCGTCCAATAGTATACTGATCCAACTGGTCCACTATCATTAATTGGTACGAGGATAAAATTCACAATGACACACAAATAAACCAACATCCCACTAACAAACCAGCCCCACTCAATCGAATACGACAAACCGAATCAGATATACCACCAACCCTCTTGACCAATAGTATTTGATTGACCGACTTATTTAATTCAAACAGTAAGCAACAATCCTTTATTGACCAACTATACACAAGACGTCACCTAAGATAATGACAGAAGATTTGATGTTGATCACAAAAACCTCACAGCCCTACATATTAAAATAATTCACTGATCAATCAATTTAACATCGGACCCACCAATCAGTTGATTAATTTTCACCGTCCCTTTTAATTCTCATCCAATCAGTACAAAGAATTCACATCAACATATACAAATATACGGACCCATGTGAATCAATTTTAAATGCATACAACAATCAGATCTGCTCTTATCGATACCAAAAAAAAAAAAAAAAAAAATAACCTTACGTTGACCACCAATTTATCACCAATATATGTGTCTGGTCCAAACTTGCTACTGACTTCTTCAGATCTGCTCCTTCTGTCGACAGTAACAACCTTGTAGATCCTAGATATCAAGAGCAACCCTCTCTGATACCAATTATAAAAGATCGTTTAGCCCATCTAGGATATGTTTTACAAACATCATTGATATGCACAACGGAATTAACAAACATCAATAATGTTTAACAAGGTTTTTATTAAGCGCGCTTCATCTTTATTGAATACCAATAAATAAACTACTACAAACTAACAAACGTGTACACACACACGTTACTATTAGACTCTCATTGGAGAGATCTATGTTTTTCTATGCTTCTATTACTGCCTCCTACACCCTTTATAAATAGGGTTTACAAGAAAACCTAGCTTTCACAAGAAGCTAACTATAATTTACATTAAGTCCCTGTTGTTTCATATTTGTGCATATGTAGTTTTGTAATTATCAAATCTAATTCCCAACATTCACGGATGACTATAGTCGTTATGGCTATGTTTATTTACTTAAACATAAACAAGAAGTCTTTGAGACATTCAAGGTCTTTAAAAATGAAGTAGAATTGCAACTCGGAAAGAAGATTAAGGGTGCGTTTGGTTTCCCCCTATGGGAATCAAACTATCACTATGAAAGTGATTAATGGTGTTTGTTTAAGATGAAAGGGCCCACCACTATGAATATGAAAGTGATATATTATCCATACTCCATATACATCAAACTAGGTGGGAATAAATCTTTCATAGGTGAGGGACCCACCACTACTATCAAACTTATACCCATTGTCATTCATGGCAGCTGTAATACCAAACGCACCCTTAGGCCCTTTGATCCAATCGTGGTGGTGAGTATTTAAGCCAAGAGTTTAAAGATTATCTAGCTGAGTGTGGCATAGTCCAGCAACTCACGTCTCCTTATACTCCACATCAAAATGGTGTATCTGAAAGGAGAAATCGTACATTGCTTGATATGGTACGATTTATGTTTAATCTGACAACTCTGTTCTTATCCTTTTGGGATTATGCTCTTGAAACTACTGTTCACGTGTTGAATAGGATTCCAACTAAGAAGGTTGATAAGACTCCATATGAAGTATGGACTGGAAAAGCTCCCAACTTTTCTTACTTAAAGGTCTGGGGTTGTGAGGCGTTTGTTAAACGTGACTCACCTGATAAACTCCAACAAAGATCTGTTAAGTGTATCTTCGTAGGATACCCTAAGGAAACGAAGGGTTACTACTTTTACTTCCCAGCAGAAAATAAAGTCATCGTGGCTAGGTATGGCGAATTTCTTGAGGATAATCTGATATCTCAAGAATTCAGTGGGAGAGTATATGATCTAGAAAATGATCAGGAAGATACGTCACCTTCTGAAGGCACTAACACACTTCCTGTGGAACCTGAAAGTTTAGGTCCTCCACCTGAGGTTGATGTGGTTCCCATCCGTAGATCTACAAGATCTACAAAAGCTCCTAAACGTCTATGTTTAAACGTAGAGTGTGAGGAAACTATACTAGGGGATCTTGATGAGCCAACTAGTTATAGGGCTGCCATTAATAGTCCTGAAAAGGTTAAATGGCAGGCAGCCATGGATGGGGAAATGCAATCCATGAAAGACAACAAAGTCTGGATTGAAGTAGACCTTCCTCCCAACGCTAAGGTAGTTGGGTGTAAGTGGCTCTTAAAAAAGAAAACGGACATGGATGGCAATGTACACACCTACAAAGCTCGTTTGGTAGCCAAAGGCTTTACCCAAACATACGGTGTTGACTATGAGGAGACCTTTTCTCCTGTAGCTGACATTATAGCTATTAGAATTCTTATAGCCATAGCAGCCTACTATGACTATGAGATTTGGTAGATGGATGTCAAAACCGCCTTTCTGAATGGTCGCCTAGATGAAGACATCTATATGGCGCAACCTAAGGGGTTTGTGAATCCATAATTTCCTGAGCGTGTATAAAAGCTTCAAAGATCCATTTATGGATTGAAGCAGGCATCCAGGCAATGGAATAAGAAATTTGATGAGGAAATCAAGAAGTTTGGATTTACTCAAAATTTCGATGAGCCGTGTGTATACCACAAAGTTAGTAGGAGTAACACTACTTTTCTTATCCTATATGTTGATGACATATTAATCATGGGAAATTATATACCAAGTCTTAATGAAGTTAAGTCTTACCTAAGTAAATGTTTTTCCATGAAGGATTTAGGAGAAGCAGCTTACATCCTTGGAATCAAGATCTATAGAGACAGATCTAAGCGGTTGATCGGTTTAAACCAAAGTGCTTACATAGATAAAATATTGAAGAGATTCAATATGTAAAATTCCAAGAAGGGATATTTGACCATGCAAGTAGATCATGGCTTAAGTAGCGAACTATGTGCTTCAACACCTGAAGAGGTGACACACATGAAGAAAGTTCCATATGCTTCGGCAGTGGGATCTATCATGTATGCAGTTAGATGCACAAGGCCAGATGTGGCATTCGCACAAAATTTGACCAGTCGTTACAGCATAATCCAGGGAAAGATCACTGGCATGCTGTTAAGAACATTCTTAAGTATTTAAGGAATACTAAAGATATGTTTCTTGTGTTCGGGGGAAATCTAGACGCAGAACTGAATGTTACAGGTTTCTGCGATGCGTCCTTTCAAACTGATAAAGATGATACGAAGTCTCAGACGGGTTACGTTTTTGTCATCAATGGAGGAGCTGTAGACTGGAAGAGCAAGAAGCAGAGTACAACGACTACAGAAGCTGAGTATATTGCTGCATCGGAAGCTGCACATGAAGCTATTTGGATAAGGAAATTCATTTCGGATCTTGGAGTGATGCCGTCAATTGAATTACCTATAAATGTATATTGCGACAACTCTGCTGCAATCACATTCGCCAATGAACCTGGAGTTATGAAGGGCGCCAGACACTTTCGTAGAAAATACCACTATGTTCGAGAACAAGTCGAACTGGGTGAGATCAATGTACTCAAAGTTCACACAGATGACAATCTGGCTGATCCTTTCACGAAGGCATTACCTAAGGAAACGTTTACTCGACATGCTCAGGGTATTGGTCTTCGTTTAGCCAGTAGTTTCATGTAAATCTATTGGATTAGTATTTTGGATAAGGGACATGTAAATAATTATTATTTTAATGAAATAAACGTTTATTATCATTTATTAATATTGTGTCCTATATTTGCATGTTTAAATCCGTGAATAATTAATTTTATTCTAAATAGTCCGTTGTCAATTAATAATATGGGAATATTATTGAACTAAGACAAATGTGAGGATTGGTAGAATGTACTGTAAGGTTGAGACACCAATGTCACATGATATTCAATATTGGATAAATTGAATATAGGACTTATCCCAACCACATGATTATACTTTATGGATCGTAGTCATTAAGTAAATCATGAATATTTATCCTCAGACTTGAGATACCAGATAATTGCCGAGGATGTAGCTCATTTTCTGTAAGATAGTCTAACGCTATCCGTAAAAGGTGGTTATAAGGGCTATTTTCGGAGGTGATGCGAAGTTCGAGGGTTATGCTCGTAGTCAATAAAGGATTAGTTCCTTCAACTTTGTGTTGAAGTTTAATACCGCTTGGCCACTCATAGGATTGACAAGATGTTTGCGCGCGCATACCCAAAGTCTATCTGGAAGACGTTCAGATGATTTGGTAATCTTGATCAATTATGTATAAACGAGAAACTATGTTGTTAATTATGGAATGACTGAGATCCATATCTATATTAACGCGGTATTAGAAATAAAAGGATAAGTATGATGATTAAATCATCATGTGGATTTTCGAGTAAAACCATACTCGGATCAAACTGGGGGCATTGGGAAGGTTAAGCTAGACTGACCCATGTCATTACTATATTAATAGATATCCAAGTGGGAGCTGTTAGAGTTTATGGATAAATATTAATATTAGTATGTCCGGTTTCGAATCGGGGCTCGGGATTGCACACAATACGTATGTAAGAGTTTCAATGGTTGAATAATTAAATATATGTTTATGATTTAATTATTCATTTCACAAACTAACACTTAACGGTCGTTAGTATTTAACGGGGTTGTTTAACGGTCGTTAAATATTAAGTTAAAGGACTAAGTATGAAAATACAAGTCAAGAAGGATCTAGAATCCTTCTAGGACTCCTATGGTCGGCCGAATGGAGGAGTTAGGATAGAATTAGGAAACCTTTCCTAGTGCTTATCAAACTTGGAGTAGGGAACAAGTTTGGGTGATTATAAATACAAACCCTTTTGTGTTTATTAAACCTAATCTTGTTCAAGTGAAAACCAACTTCTTTCTCCTCTCCTCTAGTCTTGGCCGATCGGCATACAACCCTAACACCTAGGGTGTGTCGATTTTTGCTAGTACACAAGTGTTGGTTTTGTTTGTGAATATAGAAGTTAGCTTTTCCCATTGAAACGCTAGTATTACGTGTGTACAAGAACTAGTAACAAGCTTCCTTTAGCTTGTGTGTTTGCCCTAGGTCGATCCATACTAAACCCAACTTAGGGTTTTACCTTGTTCTTGGTGATCCGGTTTCTTGTTCTTACTAGAAACCAAAAGGTACGCATCTCTTTATTATTTAGTTAATTAATTATATGTTATTGTAGATCTATTCCGCTGTGTATGCTTTGATGTTAATTTGTTATTAGTTTATAGTTTATGATTCTAATATTCCAAAAAATTACTCCTTAAAAAAGAAAAGGAACCAAAGTACCAAACATGTTTTTATCTTTGTGGTCACCATACATGCACGTAAAACACGTTGACACATCACATGTAAACACTTTGTAAAACATATATCCTCCTAGCTAGGTTGTTGCAGAACCTCACTTTTAAATCCACTCCACCTCTTGAATTCAACTTCAAACACAAACCTAAACAACATTTCATCATGGAAAAACAACAAGTGATCATGAGCAACAAACAAATAATATTAAAAGACTACGTTGTAGGGTGTCCTAAGGAATCCGACATGCTCCTTAAAACATCTGAAACTATCAACTTGAAGCTTCCACAAGGTTCTAATGGTGTACTTGTTAAGAATCTGTATTTGTCGTGTGATCCTTACATGCGTGTTCGTATGACTAAAACTCAAGGAAGTTATGTCGACTCTTTTACTCCTGTTTCGGTATGTAACATGATTCTTAATATGCAATTGTAATATTTTATATTTGTGTTAGGGATATGTTTTTCTTGAAATAGAATATTCAGTTATTTGGGTGTTAGAAAGTTTTTAATTATTTTATGACTTTAGATGCTAAACCCTATTATAATGGCCTAAACTAATTATTTCATTTTGGATCTTATGTGACTCTTCACTAAGGGGGTGTTTGTTTAAGCCTATTTGTGGGCTTATGAGCTTATGTGTTCGATCTCGGCTTATGTTTCATAAATCTAAAATTTGTGGCTTATTTTGAAACTTGTTTAAGCTTATTATGATATAATAAACTGATATAAGCCCATAAGTCTCAATATAAGCTAGAAAATTTAGGCTTATGAAATATAAGCCAAAATCAAAGAAGTTCGTAAGCCCACAAATAAGCTTAAACAAACACCCCCTAAGGATTGCATCTCGAGTAAAGATTAGTTGTTTTTCCTGTGAACTGAGGCAGTTGGTATCGAACTCATGACATATTTCTTAGAGGCCCTCTTTTTCTTGGCCCCATAAGGATGTTTGGACTGGGAAATAGGCGCCCGAAGCTTGCCCAAAGTAGCTGCAGCTTGTGGGGTTTGAGCTTGGGTTCTCCACTGAAAAATCTTTAAGCCATCACATACCAGAGAGTGAATGGAAAAGTCAATTATTTATAAGAAACTATTTTAAACAATTTATGCATATAATTGCTTGAAGAAATAAAGGACCGACCTGTAACACCCCGTGCCCGCTTACTTCAAAAACTTTGACTTTTTACGCGGAAACGCTTGAACCAAAACTGACCCGCTGTACTCTTTTACAATCTGACAGAAATGCATACACATTCAGGACTTGAGACTATTTTTAGATGAAATTAGACTCAATTACCTTCGAAACGATAGGTAGCACGACCCGTTTTGACTTACGGATTAAAATATATGAATTTTTGAAAATCGCCAAAATCTGGAAAATCTGCCCAGAAAATCTGGACAGCCTGCTATCCCGAAATCACTTCCAAAATCCCCGGCCGGAAACCCGACCTCCCGAACTTGAAACTCCACCAAACTTTCCAGATTTATTTGGTATATGAATGGGCTCATTTTCATGCAAAAACATTTACCTTACGACACCCCGAAGGGGTACTTTACAAATTAGACGGGTTATGCAAAATAACCCGTTTTGACCCATTTTCACAACAAACAACCCATACGACTTCTATTTTGCACCAAACTTGACCCACGTCAATAACTTAACATAAAAAACGTGTCCCAACTGACACTTGACCCGTTCACTATCCAAAATGGGTACGTTTACACTTAAACCAAACGCCCCTTTCAAACACTTAAACATGCTTTGACACACCATTTGACTACCAAATTGTGTGAGCGACCTTAACATACAACTTGCCATACGGCTACACTTAACCAACTCATAAAAGACCAACGGGGGTACAAACTTACACATGAGCCCGGTATTCTACCTAAGCTCCTAAACACATATTACCTTAAATCTTGCATAACCAAAACCTTAATCCACATATCCAAGCCATCCATAATAACATGCCAACCTACAAAATGGTTAGACAACTAAACCATAAGCACAAAGTCTTAGTAAGTAAAACGACCATAACATATAATTATACTTCAATCCACATAAGCATCATATACATAAACACTTACTTCATGGCTTACATACTCAAGTCTCATCTAGCACATAACATCAACATATTCCATAGCATCATCTCATCTCATAAGCCATAAACATGGCATCACATAAGCATAACACAAGTTCACATCACTTGTCGTACAACATACATAACACATATGTTAGAAATCCATATAACACATGTTACCATCATTTTACTTACCTTAATCCAAGCTAAACATATCAAGAACATCATCATCTTCATCCTTTATCATCACCATCATCATCATCATCATCACTACTTCTTGAGAAATCATTGCTAGTGAAGGCTATGAGCATTAAACCTTCATCTTCTTCACCTTTGGACATCATCTAACCTTCCCTCTCTTTTCTCCTTCCTCAGAACCGAACCTCCCAGAAGACTCAAGAATAATATGGAAAAGTCTACAACTTTCCTGGATATATTAGCTATAACACAAGTTTGGGTCATTGGCAAGAATGACCCCTCAAGTCTCTTTTCTTCTATTTTGGCCACAACTAACTTTATAACACATTTACAACTTAACAACTTTAGCCCCTTGAGTCTATGCATCATATTTCTATAACCTTCCAACACATTCTTTAACTATCACTTTGACTATCGGGTTTGACTAAAACGTTACATTCGTTGACTGGCCAATAACATAAGGCCTTTATACATTTTCATCAAGGGTGGGGTCCCAACACCCGGGAAACGGGTCTAACAATTTTACCCCCTTATTTAGATTTCGTCCCCGAAATCTCTCGTCTAAAACTATCCAAAACTAAATTCACGACATATACATGTCCTTGTTCTCATGCCTTTTAAGCCAATTCCTTGCAACGATCTAAATGATCATGCAATTTCTAAACTTGCTATACATAAACATAACTCATAATTCACTTAAAAACACTTCTCATCGCAAACTTTTCTAAGATTTCCCACAATTGACGACTTGTCATACGGGAAATTTTACTACTTTGACTTTATATAAGTCAAACTTCATCACTATAAACACGACATACGCCCATGCACTAACATGACATAACATCTTATACCGGCCAATCTCACATTCCACATACTACCAAATACGTATCTATGCCAAAATCCGGCAACTTATTTCAAAATATACAAAGTACCATACAAATGGCACCTTCAAAAATCTTTCACATGCATCACTTAAGCAATCTTTCTTACTAAATATTGGGAAATACTCATCAATTAACTTATCAACTTAAAACATAATTCAATTAGACGTCTATCTTAAGGTTTCACACATTACCTTAACACTGCTATCAGTTTTATTCATATCTATCTTTTCTTATGACGTCTAACATGTTTTAGTTTTCACTTTCTCATATCACTATCCGTACTCATGTCATATCGGCTACACATAAGTCCACTCATTTATAACTCTTTATTTACATAAAAAGGCGTCCCAATCTATGTAAACAAGGAATTATAAACTTATGGTTCGGCGATATACAATTCTTCATTTAAATGAAAAGGCGTCCCAATCCATTTAAATCAAGAAGCCATAAACCGTCCTACTTATATGCTTCCAACATAATATTCGTACATACTTTACTTTCCATCTTTTCTAGCCTTGGATCCAATCTCACTAACTTTCATCCATGCCATAAGGCAAGCTATCATCCATGCCATAAAGGCAAGCTGGGCTATCCCGAAGGATACCATACTATAACATCCATGCCATAAAGGCAAGCTGGGCTATCCCGAAGGATACCATACTATAACATCCATGCCATAAAGGCAAGCTGGGCTATCCCGAAGGATACCATACTATATCACATGGCCATCCCGAAGGATACCATCTTTAACATTCATCCCGAAGGATCTTTAACACATGCCAAGGATGTAGGCAAACCATGCCGGTGAAGGCAAGCTAACAATCATGCCATAAAAGGCAAGCTAGGCCATCCCAAAGGATGCCAAAACTAGAGCATTGGATCCAAGCTATATCTGTCTTATCATCTTTACTCGCTTTATCTTTCATGCACTTTTATAATTAGGCACACACTATCATTTATTCAATTTTCATTGCCTTACGCAATCTCAACATTCACTATCACGCTTACTATCATCTAGACAAGTTTCTATCTAACACTTGCCCATTTATTAAATTTGCATTCTCACAATGCAACTTATCTTTCATCCGTCAACCCCAAGTTGACTCATACACTCACTATGTGCCATCTTTATTTAGACAATTTATATGAATAATGCTTATCCATTTCAATTTACAATCTTCTACGTGTTCTTACAACACACTTTTACTAATACCCGTCAACCCCTTGTTGACCATATTTTCAATTCATACTGTCACTTCATTTAGTCTATTCAACTTTCACGTATATAAACCTTTCATAGGTTTATTCTTTAACACTATCACTAATCTCATCTTACACATTTCAATATATTGACATGATTATATTCATGTTTTACAATTCTTTCTAGCACACTTCAAGTCACTTATGACTTCTAGCGCAATCTATATCTCATTCATCACTTTTAGTCATCATGCTTTACCATATATTACTAACACATTTTACTTATCATGCATGTTTTATATGAAACATGATCTCGTCACGTTTTAACTATACACTTTAACTTTCTCATTTTAGTTACTCATATAAAGATTTCATGCCTTCAAGCATCTATTCGTTATCATAACAATCTTGTCTTTCTAATCAACCAACTACAACATACTTCAATATTCATACCTTACTTTATATCACGCTTTCAAAGCATTTATGCTTTATCCAACACTTACCATACTTATCTTTTCTTATTTCACATGTCGATGTGTTCTTTTTAATTTTACCGACCTCAATTAGGTCAACACATAACACGCATTCCAATGCGTCTATCTCAATTCATACACTTCTATACAATTGTGCTCTCAAGCACACCACATAAAACTTAGACATATAACCAACTACCATAGACTTATCATTGCATAAACGATAACACTTAACATCACATAAACAATCATATCATAACACTTAACACTTATCCGACAAGTGTTAAAACATTCATAATCAAAATCAACTCACATAGTCTATGGTTCATACATCGCATTGCACAAGCAATCTATGTCTAAGCATCAACATTCTAATAGCCGTGAGTACTAGTCTACCTTATAACTAAGGTATCATGAACTTTAATTCACTTGCTAACCCATCTCTAATACCACATAGCATTTCTACTCGCATGCCATCACCATGGCTCTACTATACATTTACATGATCAAAATAAAATTACCGGCACCAACTGAGGTGCTCGGACGACTAAATCAATTAAGCATCTCAAGTCCCCATGGACTTATATCTCATACACAACAACGCTACTACAAGCATACATCACCTATCATCAATAGGCTCAACTAACATAAAACATAATCTGTCTAACACATAGCAATTAATTTCCGCGTGACTAACACTTACGTCTAACGCTTCTACGAGTGGTTTAAGTCTAGGCAATCCTAAAGAAAACCTAATTCACTTAAACCGATGCTCTGATACCAAGTTGTAACACCCCGTGCCCGCTTACTTCAAAAACTTTGACTTTTTACGCGGAAACGCTTGAACCAAAACTGACCCGCTGTACTCTTTTACAATCTGACAGAAATGCATACACATTCAGGACTTGAGACTATTTTTAGATGAAATTAGACTCAATTACCTTCGAAACGATAGGTAGCACGACCCGTTTCGACTTACGGATTAAAATATATGAATTTTTGAAAATCGCCAAAATCTGGAAAATCTGCCCAGAAAATCTGGACAGCCTGCTGTCCCGAAATCACTTCCAAAATCCCCGGCCGGAAACCCGACCTCCCGAACTCGAAACTCAACCAAACTTTCCAGATTTATTTGGTATATGAATGGGCTCATTTTCATGCAAAAACATTTACCTTACGACACCCCGAAGGGGTACTTTACAAATTAGACGGGTTATGCAAAATAACCCGTTTTGACCCATTTTCACAACAAACAACCCATAAGACTTCTATTTTGCACCAAACTTGACCCACGTCAATAACTTAACATAACAAACGTGTCCCAACTGACACTTGACCCATTCACTATCCAAAATGGGTACGTTTACACTTAAACCAAACGCCCCTTTCAAACACTTAAACATGCTTTGACACACCATTTGACTACCAAATCGTGTGAGCGACCTTAACATACAACTTGCCATACGGCTACACTTTACCAACTCATAAAAGACCAACGGGGGTACAAACTTACACATGAGCCCGGTATTCTACCTAAGCTCCTAAACACATATTACCTTAAATCTTGCATAACCAAAACCTTAATCCACATATCCAAGCCATCCATAATAACATGCCAACCTACAAAATGGTTAGACAACTAAACCATAAGCACAAAGTCTTAGTAAGTAAAACGACCATAACATATAATTATACTTCAATCCACATAAGCATCATATACATAAACACTTACTTCATGGCTTACATACTCAAGTCTCATCTAGCACATAACATCAACATATTCCATAGCATCATCTCATCTCATAAGCCATAAACATGGCATCACATAAGCATAACACAAGTTCACATCACTTGTCGTACAACATACATAACACATATGTTAGAAATCCATATAACACATGTTACCATCATTTTACTTACCTTAATCTAAGCTAAACATATCAAGAACATCATCATCTTCATCCTTTATCATCACCATCATCATCATCATCATCATCATCACTACTTCTTGAGAAATCATTGCTAGTGAAGGCTATGAGCATTAAACCTTCACCTTCTTCACCTTTGGACATCATCTAACCTTCCCTCTCTTTTCTCCTTCCTCAGAACCGAACCTCCCAGAAGACTCAAGAATAATATGGAAAAGTCTACAACTTTCCTGGATATATTAGCTATAACACAAGTTTGGGTCATTGTCAAGAATGACCCCTCAAGTCTCTTTTCTTCTATTTTGGCCACAACTAACTTTATAACACATTTACAACTTAACAACTTTAGCCCCTTGAGTCTATGCATCATATTTCTATAACCTTCCAACACATTCTTTAACTATCACTTTGACTATCGGGTTTGACTAAAACGTTACATTCGTTGACTGGCCAATAACATAAGGCCTTTATACATTTTCATCTAGGGTGGGGTCCCAACACCCGGGAAACGGGTCTAACAATTTTACCCCCTTATTTAGATTTCGTCCCCGAAATCTTTCGTCTAAAACTATCCAAAACTAAATTCACGACATATACATGTCCTTGTTCTCATGCCTTTTAAGCCAATTCCTTGCAACGATCTAAATGATCATGCAATTTCTAAACTTGCTATACATAAACATAACTCATAATTCACTTAAAAACACTTCTCATCGCAAACTTTTCTAAGATTTCCCACAATTGACAACTTGTCATACGGGAAATTTTACTACTTTGACTTTATATAAGTCAAACTTCATCACTATAAACACGACATACGCCCATGCACTAACATGACATAACATCTTATACCGGCCAATCTCACATTCCACATACTACCAAATACGTATCTATGCCAAAATCCGGCAACTTATTTCAAAGTATACAAAGTACCATACAAATGGCACCTTCAAAAATCTTTCACATGCATCACTTAAGCAATCTTTCTTACTAAATATTGGGAAATACTCATCAATTAACTTATCAACTTAAAACATAATTCAATTAGACGTCTATCTTAAGGTTTCACACATTACCTTAACACTGCTATCAGTTTTATTCATATTTATCTTTTCTTATGACGTCTAACATGTTTTAGTTTTCACTTTCTCATATCACTATCCGTACTCATGTCATATCGGCTACACATAAGTCCACTCATTTATAACTCTTTATTTACATAAAAAGGCGTCCCAATCTATGTAAACAAGGAATTATAAACTTATGGTTCGGCGATATACAATTCTTCATTTAAATGAAAAGGCGTCCCAATCCATTTAAATCAAGAAGCCATAAACCGTCCTACTTATATGCTTCCAACATAATATTCTTACATACTTTACTTTCCATCTTTTCTAGCCTTGGATCCAATCTCACTAACTTTCATCCATGCCATAAGGCAAGCTATCATCCATGCCATAAAGGCAAGCTGGGCTATCCCGAAGGATACCATAACATCCATGCCATAAAGGCAAGCTGGGCTATCCCGAAGGATACCATACTATAACATCCATGCCATAAAGGCAAGATGGGCTATCCCGTAGGATACCATACTATAACATCCATGCCATAAAGGCAAGCTGGGCTATCCCGAAGGATACCATACTATATCACATGGCCATCCCGAAGGATACCATCTTTAACATTCATCCCGAAGGATCTTTAACACATGCCAAGGATGTAGGCAAACCATGCCGGTGAAGGCAAGCTAACAATCATGCCATAAAAGGCAAGCTAGGCCATCCCAAAGGATGCCAAAACTAGAGCATTGGATCCAAGCTATATCTGTCTTATCATCTTTACTCGCTTTATCTTTCATGCACTTTTATAATTAGGCACACACTATCATTTATTCAATTTTCATTGCCTTACGCAATCTCAACATTCACTATCACGCTTACTATCATCTAGACAAGTTTCTATATAACACTTGCCCATTTATTAAATTTGCATTCTCACAATGCAACTTATCTTTCATCCGTCAACCCCAAGTTGACTCATACACTCACTATGTGCCATCTTTATTTAGACAATTTATATGAATAATGCTTATCCATTTCAATTTACAATCTTCTACGTGTTCTTACAACACACTTTTACTAATACCCGTCAACCCCTTGTTGACCATATTTTCAATTCATACTGTCACTTCATTTAGTCTATTCAACTTTCACGTATATAAACCTTTCATAGGTTTATTCTTTAACACTATCACTAATCTCATCTTACACATTTCAATATATTGACATGATTATATTCATGTTTTACAATTCTTTCTTGCACACTTCAAGTCACTTATGACTTCTAGCGCAATCTATATCTCATTCATCACTTTTAGTCATCATGCTTTACCATATATTACTAACACATTTTACTTATCATGCATGTTTTATATGAAACATGATCTCGTCACTTTTTTAACTATACACTTTAACTTTCTCATTTTAGTTACTCATATAAAGATTTCATGCCTTCAAGCATCTATTCGTTATCATAACAATCTTGTCTTTCTAATCAACCAACTACAACATACTTCAATATTCATACCTTACTTTATATCACGCTTTCAAAGCATTTATGCTTTATCCAACACTTACCATACTTATCTTTTCTTATTTCACATGTCGATGTGTTCTTTTTAATTTTACCGACCTCAATTAGGTCAACACATAACACGCATTCCAATGCGTCTATCTCAATTCATACACTTCTATACAATTATGCTCTCAAGCACACCACATAAAACTTAGACATATAACCAACTACCATAGACTTATCATTGCATAAACGATAACACTTAACATCATATAAACAATCATATCATAACACTTAACACTTATCCGACAAGTGTTAAACATTCATAATCAAAATCAACAAACATAGTCTATGGTTCATACATCGCATTGCACAAGCAATCTATGTCTAAGCATCAACATTCTAATAGCCGTGAGTACTAGTCTACCTTATAACTAAGGTATCATGAACTTTAATTCACTTGCTAACCCATCTCTAATACCACATAGCATTTCTACTCGCATGCCATCACCATGGCTCTACTATACATTTACATGATCAAAATAAAATTACCGGCACCAACTGAGGTGCTCGGACGACTAAATCAATTAAGCATCTCAAGTCCCCATGGACTTATATCTCATACACAACAACGCTACTACAAGCATACATCACCTATCATCAATAGGCTTAACTAACATAAAACATAATCTGTCTAACACATAGCAATTAATTTCCGCGTGACTAACACTTACGTCTAATGCTTCTACGAGTGGTTTAAGTCTAGGCAATCCTAAATAAAACCTAATTCACTTAAACCGATGCTCTGATACCAAGTTGTAACACCCCGTGCCCGCTTACTTCAAAAACTTTGACTTTTTACGCGGAAACGCTTGAACCAAAACTGACCCGCTGTACTCTTTTACAATCTGACAGAAATGCATACACATTCAGGACTTAAGACTATTTTTAGATGAAATTAGACTCAATTACCTTCGAAACGATAGGTAGCACGACCCGTTTCGACTTACGGATTAAAATATATGAATTTTTGAAAATCGCCAAAATCTGGAAAATCTGCCCAGAAAATCTGGACAGCCTGCTGTCCCGAAATCACTTCCAAAATCCCCGGCCGGAAACCCGACCTCCCGAACTCGAAACTCAACCAAACTTTCCAGATTTATTTGGTATATGAATGGGCTCATTTTCATGCAAAAACATTTACCTTACGACACCCCGAAGGGGTACTTTACAAATTAGACGGGTTATGCAAAATAACCCGTTTTGACCCATTTTCACAACAAACAACCCATACGACTTCTATTTTGCACCAAACTTGACCCACGTCAATAACTTAACATAAAAAACGTGTCCCAACTGACACTTGACCCGTTCACTATCCAAAATGGGTACGTTTACACTTAAACTAAACGCCCCTTTCAAACACTTAAACATGCTTTGACACACCATTTGACTACCAAATCGTGTGAGCGACCTTAACATACAACTTGCCATACGGCTACACTTAACCAACTCATAAAAGACCAACGGGGGTACAAACTTACACATGAGCCCGGTATTCTACCTAAGCTCCTAAACACATATTACCTTAAATCTTGCATAACCAAAACCTTAATCCACATATCCAAGCCATCCATAATAACATGCCAACCTACAAAATGGTTAGACAACTAAACCATAAGCACAAAGTCTTAGTAAGTAAAACGACCATAACATATAATTATACTTCAATCCACATAAGCATCATATACATAAACACTTACTTCATGGCTTACATACTCAAGTCTCATCTAGCACATAACATCAACATATTCCATAGCATCATCTCATCTCATAAGCCATAAACATGGCATCACATAAGCATAACACAAGTTCACATCACTTGTCGTACAACATACATAACACATATGTTAGAAATCCATATAACACATGTTACCATCATTTTACTTACCTTAATCCAAGCTAAACATATCAAGAACATCATCATCTTCATCCTTTATCATCACCATCATCATCATCATCACTACTTCTTGAGAAATCATTGCTAGTGAAGGCTATGAGCATTAAACCTTCACCTTCTTCACCTTTGGACATCATCTAACCTTCCCTCTCTTTTCTCCTTCCTCAGAACCGAACCTCCCAGAAGACTCAAGAATAATATGGAAAAGTCTACAACTTTCCTGGATATATTAGCTATAACACAAGTTTGGGTCATTGGCAAGAATGACCCCTCAAGTCTCTTTTCTTCTATTTTGGCCACAACTAACTTTATAACACATTTACAACTTAACAACTTTAGCCCCTTGAGTCTATGCATCATATTTCTATAACCTTCCAACACATTCTTTAACTATCACTTTGACTATCGGGTTTGACTAAAACATTACATTCGTTGACTGGCCAATAACATAAGGCCTTTATACATTTTCATCTAGGGTGGGGTCCCAACACCCGGGAAACGGGTCTAACAATTTTACCCCCCTTATTTAGATTTCGTCCATGAAATCTCTCGTCTAAAACTATCCTAAACTAAATTCACGACATATACATGTCCTTGTTCTCATGCCTTTTAAGCCAATTCCTTGCAACGATCTAAATGATCATGCAATTTCTAAACTTGCTATACATAAACATAACTCATAATTCACTTAAAAACACTTCTCATCGCTAACTTTTCTAAGATTTCCCACAATTGATGACTTGTCATACGGGAAATTTTACTACTTTGACTTTATATAAGTCAAACTTCATCACTATAAACACGACATACGCCCATGCACTAACATGACATAACATCTTATACCGGCCAATCTCACATTCCACATACTACCAAATACGTATCTATGCCAAAATCCGGCAACTTATTTCAAAATATACAAAGTACCATACAAATGGCACCTTCAAAAATCTTTCACATGCATCACTTAAGCAATCTTTCTTACTAAATATTGGGAAATACTCATCAATTAACTTATCAACTTAAAACATAATTCAATTAGACGTCTATCTTAAGGTTTCACACATTACCTTAACACTGCTATCAGTTTTATTCATATCTATCTTTTCTTATGACGTCTAACATGTTTTAGTTTTCACTATCTCATACCACTATCCGTACTCATGTCATATCGGCTACACATAAGTCCACTCATTTATAACTCTTTATTTACATAAAAAGGCGTCCCAATCTATGTAAACAAGGAATTATAAACTTATGGTTCGGCGATATACAATTCTTCATTTAAATGAAAAGGCGTCCCAATCCATTTAAATCAAGAAGCCATAAACCGTCCTACTTATATGCTTCCAACATAATATTCGTACATACTTTACTTTCCATCTTTTCTAGCCTTGGATCCAATCTCACTAACTTTCATCCATGCCATAAGGCAAGCTATCATCCATGCCATAAAGGCAAGCTGGGCTATCCCGAAGGATACCATAAGGCAAGCTATCATCCATGCCATAAAGGCAAGCTGGGCTATCCCGAAGGATACTTGATGTTAGTTTATGTGCCTCTTTTTTGTATAGTCACATATGGTTAGAATTTTGGCAAACACATATGTACTTTATCTTATTTGGTTAGAATTTAATTGGTTCTAATTGTAGTCATCAGCTTAAACTTACTGTTTGTACGTAGATGAGTACTGATGTTAATTTTATTTGATTGTCTATATGAAGTGCATATCGTATTGTCACTGATAATCATGTAAACTTGGTATAGAAATATTACACAATGGTGGAAATGGTTGTTTACACGCATTTTGTGAATCTTGTCGATATACTATAGAAGGTTGGCGTGGTACTGTGAACTTAAGGCAAGACCTTTTGAGGTGGTTTAGCTATCTGCAACTTGGATATTGATGAGTGTGAAAATACTCATCATTTTACACCCATTTAAGACACAAAAATGACCAAAAACACCCAAATATATTGCAGATATCCTTGGTTTTGTGTTTTTATTTGTTTCAGGTACAAAGGATTGAAAACGGAGCAAAAACGGGCATTTTTGGATCGACTCGACAACAATTGTGCAATTTGATCAAAAGTTAAAGTCAAAAGTCAAAGTCAACTCCAAAATTACCAAAACGACACAAATGGTCCTTGGAATTTATTTTCAGTCTCTAGCAGCCTTGGTCCCTGGGATTTTCAGTATTTACAAGATTGGTCCTCAAAGTTTAAATAACATTCCAATATTAAATCCCTTTATCCAACAAACCTTAACTACCCAAACCTTTAACCCACAGCCACAAACCCATCAACCAAATCCTTAAACACCCAGCCCATCACCACACACAATCCGAAGCCCAAACAAATAAATACCCAACCCGTTTTTTTAGTTAATCCCTAGTTGACCCGGTCAACTCTTTCTTTTCCCATTTCCCGCCCAACAAAAAGCTCCCAACACCATCATCACCCCTACCCTGCTATCTCCTCTTACACACTCAACCTCTCCCATCCAGCTACCCTTCACGAGATACCATCTTCACGTGTGACCATTGCCACGCTGGCAATCCAAGTGCTATTTTTGGGCGCCAAAAGCTATCAAACGGCTGAGATTATGAGTTGGAGACCAAGATTAAATCCAAGGGTTGAAATCCAAGAAAGAAAGCTCAAATGAGGATTAACACTGCTTTGTCTCACAAAAGAGTGAAGACCCTTTGTTTTATTTTTTTTAGTATAAATAGCAGTATTGTAAGCCTTCAAAGGCAGGTTTTATTTTAGCATTTTTTTAAGGTACTTAGTATTTTAGCTTATTTTAATTCCCTGCATTGTAATTTAGTCTTAATTTCAATTCAAGTTCAGTTTTTAATTCACCTGTTCTAAAAATTTCCAAGTTACTGTACAAGCGCTTAATTATTTCTTTTTCATTATTTTTATGTTTCTGAGCTTATTTATGATTGTATGAACTAGGATGATAGTAGCTTAGAGCTTGAATTGATTTCTCCTTAAAAAGTTAGAAAAACAGTCCAACATGGTTTAGCTTAATTCGAGCTTGTTTTCTGCTAATTAGTTGTTTGTTAAGTGTTAAGTAAGTTGCTTAATCATTGGTCTTTTGAAATCTAGGCTCATTTCAGGTTTAAATTGGTTTTGAAACCCAAATCAGCCCCATAAGGAGTGTTTGGGGTAAGACCCAAAATGGGTCAAAATGGGTAGGAATTTGCTATTTGGTCATTTCCTGAATTTCAAATAGCTCTAATTTGATCTCAGAAGTAGTTTAGAAGTTAATTCAAGTTGTTTTAATTAGTGTTATAGCTTTTGAGTTAATTTTTAGAAATTTATGCTTTAAAACTGTTTTTATATAGCTTAAATTGATTAGGTGATTAAAAGGTGATATTAGCTGTTCAATTTTGAGTCCAAACCAGTCATTTGAGTGTGTCTAAAAGGTTTGAGTAAGAGTCTAACATTTTACAAGTCATTTTGAGTCTTTTCAATTCCTGTGTGAAAGTGTCAAAACACCAAAAATCTGTCTCAACAGCCTTCATATCAGATAGAATTTAGGAGCTTAAATGTTTGTCAAAATGTTTAAAAAGTGTTTTTCTGAGTAATTTGGTTGCTTATCTTGAGTTTTAATCAACTTTTTTATATTAGCTTCTAGCTTTTCCAGCTTAAAAGTTAGCTCAAAAAGCCCCCCATTATGCTGTTTCTAGGCCTGCAAGTCCAGACCAGTCCCTAGTTGTCCCATAAGCTCACTTTCATAAGCTTATGGCTGCTCAGTCACTTAAGCTCATGGATTGCTTTTTGGCTTTCTAAGTAGCTTATACTACTAGCTTCTTGGAGCTGTGCTTGACTTTCTGTTTGTAGCTTATTTCATAGCTTTATATAGGTCTGCAATAAGCCCACTTAAACTGTTCTGAGCCTGCACTCTAACCTGAATCTGTTTTGCTTTTTATGCCATCTGATCTCAGGCTTATTTAGATAAGCAATTGAGGATAACATTTGGGCATTTTAGGTTTAGTAGTGGTCTGATATACAAGCTTTAAGTTTCTGCTTTTTGTTTCTTCCAATTAGCTTTTCACTAGCTTATGTGATGGCTTAAAGTTAGGTTGTTAGTCATTTGGTTCTGTCATAAGTTGCCCTCTGATCAGCAGCTTATTTGCTTATTGCATAAGCTTATTTGAGCTTTTTGTGTTTTTTTAAGCTTAAATAAGTGTGTTAAATCATTCCTAAGCTTTTGGAAATTTTTAGCTTATTTGCAAACTGCTTATTAGCCCATTCTGCTTATTTGGGCTGAAATAAGTTCTGATTTTATTTTTCCTAGATTTAGATTTACTTAAAAAATTTCAGATTTTTCCAAATCAGTTTACTATTTTTAAATCATTTTATTAGTTTAATTTAGTTTTTAATTGGTAATAAATAAAATAAAAAGTAAAAAAATAATTTTCTTTTTCCCAAAATTTTCTTTTGTCATTTAGGACGTAAGAAAATTAGTTTGGTTCCCGTAGAGTTAATATTTCTTAGATTTGACGTTTATGCTCGTGTTTAGATTTCCCGATTCGCGTTTTCTAGTTTAATTAGTTTGTGCTTAATTTTGCTTTGTAGATTTATATGTTTAGGTTTCCCTTAGCCTATTTATGCTTCCCGTAATTGTAGGATATTTAATCAAACACCAAAAAAATCTCATTCCAATCATCAAGCACTTTATTTCCGAACCCAAAACGATATCTTCCATTCACACCTCGTTGGGACACGACCCGGGTGATCACTTACCCGGTATCACACACATCACATTCACGGGTTTTACAAGTTGGTCTTTTTCTAAAGGCTTGACTTGTTGAATCTCGTGTATCACTTGCATCCGATACCGTATATTTATATAGGTATACTACAACGGATCAAATTTTGGCGCCGCTGCCGGGGAGGTTGTGTTGCGACAATATCGTTAAAGGTTTTAACGATTAGTGACTTGAGATCCTTCTTCTTGAAGTTTTCGCTTTCATAAAATATAAAAAAAACAAAAAAATATTTTTCTTTTCTTTTGTATATATATTATCATATAAAAACAAAAATACAAAAACATTTTCCATTTTCTTGTGTTAAATAAAAACATAAAAGCAATCTCAAAATAATATTCCTCAACTTGGAGTATTATCATAATAAGTTCCCAAACAAAAGATTTAAAACTTGCCTTTATGTCGCTTGCGAATTCGGCTCACCTTTGATTGATTAACAAACTATAACGGAGGTTCTAGGATGGTCTTGACATTAAATTGCAGACCGAAAGGAGCGGGTTTTTAAGAGGCATTTATTGCCCACCTTTGCTCCTCCGCCACTCTGTGCGTTTTTCTTTCAAAGAGCTACCGTACGCTTGTTTGATTTAAGGTTTAAGTTCACTTGTGTTTTGCTTCGATCTTGTTTTAATTGATTTGTTTTCCATTTTTTCTCTTAAAAAAAAAAATCTTTTAATGATTTTCAAAAATAATCTTCTTTATCCTCTTAAATTGTTAATTCTATCTTCTTATCCCTCTATAATCTTTGATTCTCATGGCGGACATGCGTACGATGTCGGAATTACTTCAAGTACCCACCGAGGGTTACGAAGATTCTATCATTTTACCGGCAATTCTTTCCGGGAACTTCGAGATAAAAACCGGTTTAATTCAACTTGTTATGTCGAATCAATTTCATGGATTCGAGAGGGACGATCCCTACGCTTACATCCGATGGTTTAATACGTTGACTTCGACTGTTAAATATAAGGATGTTCCAGATTGCGCGATTAAGTTGATTTTATTCCCGTTTTCTCTCGAAGGGGAAGCCCGGAGTTGGCTCGATATAGAACCCCCTCGTTCGATTTTGAATTGGGAAGATCTCGTTTCTAAATTCGTGAATCATTTCTTTCCTTATTCTAAGATTGCGAATCTTACGAACAATATTACAAATTTTCAACAACTTTTTGATGAAAATTTTGGTGAGGCATGGGATCGATTCAAAGATCTTCTTTATAAGTGCCCACCTCATGGTTTTTCGGAATTGCAACAAATTGATATGTTTTATCATGCTTTGACGCAAACCGATCAAGATTCGCTTAATGCAGCCGCCGGTACTTTGAATATTGATGCGCGTGTGCGTATACTCTAATTTATACCCACGGTATGTCGTTGTGGTTTTAGCAGTATTCAAGTTTTAAATTTATATTTAGCCGACTTATCAATAACACACACACTTTAACGAGCAGTGTACCCGGTCAGTATGAATATAATGGTAAGTAGAGTGTCGATCACTAAAAGTGGAACGTATTATCTAGTTATCCTAATCAGTATTTTAATATCTTAAGTTAGCTATACAACCTAATCTAACGCAAGGGGGTTTCAGTCTGAGAGACTGGCACGGTTTGGTTGCAATTAAATAATAAACAAAACTAATAGGCACGAATCAGCGAGTAGCACACACGTACACAGATAAATACTCGAGACAATAAGAAGACCTGTCCTGATAGTTAAGTAGCTTGTCACTTGTTTTATTGCTAGTTTTATATGAAGTGTATAGTTCGATGCAACGCACCGAGATTAAGTCCTTTCTCGTTGGTTCTAATCTTATCGGCGAGTAAACCCATAATGATTACTTATGACTATCCTATTTATCTTTCTTCCTACTTTTCTATAGACGATAGAATGCATAGGCGATCTAATAAATAGGCGAGGGCAGAGGCATGGCGACCCGATCAACGCTCAGCTAGACACAGAGGTTATCAATGCACTAATAAAAGTCACCAAAGACATCAACATATAAACTTTAATTAATGGGAAAGCAGTTTTAAGGGAGTGCAACCTTTCCGTTGTCACGTTACACAAGCCACCAATCCTGATGAATTAAAGTTTACTAACACAATAAAACAAAACTACTTAATGAATTAAATACATGCAGGACCTCCTTACAGCTCTTGTATCTTCGTTCAAGGTGTGTCTTGTGCTGCTACTTCGACTGAATTCGTCCTAGGGTTTTTTCTGTTTCATCCTTCGTATATATTATCCTCTCGAAATTCGTCTGGTCTTGGGGTATTTATAGTTTCTGTCTGAGGGTAAGATGCGGCGCATCTAATAAGTAGATGCGGCGCATTGACTTAACTTCGCGTGGGGTCCAAGATTAATATATTCAGGAATATTCGTACACCGCCAGAAGATGCGGCGTAACTCCATTTATAGATGCGGCGCATGTCCTCTTGTATCTTGGATCGTATCTTGTGAAATCTTGATAGTGATGCGCCGTATGTAATAAGTAAGATGCGGCGTATCTGGAGCAGAATAGTCTTGATCTTGTACATTTCAGTAGACTCTTATCTTCTTGCTTGTTTTGCTCCATAATTAGTCCAAAATCGCCAAGTTTCACATAATACTTGTTTTTACCTGAGAATTACAAAAGTAAACAATTAAGTATCAATTCTCATACATAATATAATAAAACAAGTCAAATAAATAGGATAAATGACGGTAATAAAATGTACTTATTTGATTTCATAAAATATCCCCCCACTTGAACTTTACTTGTCCCCAAGTAAACATTAGAATTAATCTTATGAAAATGTATCCTAAAAGATATTAGGATTTATTTTTATATTTAAGCATGTATTCATTTTTGTCATAATCACACAACCAAACACTTAACGAATTAGGAATAAAATAAAATATTTTGATAAAAGCAAATCTAATCGTTTAACTGTCCAGTCGTGACGAATATTCTATCATAAGCTTGGCAAGTATACACATCTCCCCCACTAAAGCCAAGGAATAACAAGTCTAAAGCGGTAAAAAGGGTTTGTAGGCTTAAAGGTTAATTATTCTCCTTAATCTCTATCGATCTCAAATTCCAGAAAAGGCGACAAAATCACAAATACATGATCGAATCCACGAACACGATACTTGCAATTGCTCAAATCCTTAACTCGAATAGGCTAAAGATAGGACCAAGTAATCTTCACCAATAATATTATATCAAAAAGGGCGACAAAATCATAAATACATAGCCGAATCCACGACTACGATACTTAAGATTGCTCAAATCCCTAATCTCAATAAATCAAAGGTTTGGATAAAGAATAATATAGGGTATGGATAATATTTGAGATATAAATTGGTGTAAAATGAAAAATAAACAAAACAAATAAATTAAAATCCTAAGTGTGGTTAATCACTATCCCAACCATCCCATGAATAAGACTCATATCATAGAATAACTCACGCTTTAACACTTGAAACACACGCTTTAGGTAGACACGAATTATACTCAACAAGATCTCAATAAAAGAATATCCTTTAGTTGGCGTTCCCATAACGTTCAACTCCCATTCAATCCATAAATATAATATACAACAAATAGTGGTGATATTGACCACTTAATACAAAACTTTACATAAGTTGGTAAAAACAAACTTCCAACTTTTCCTTTTTCTTTTCTTATTTTTTCGATTTTTTATTTTTTTATTTTTTATATATATATATATTTTTTTATTTTTTTATTTTTAATTTGAAACATAAACATAGATGTGTAAAATTTCACCACATCACTATAATGATAACTCTGAATAATTTTTCCATACTTTTCATAACTTCAGAAATAACGGTAATAGTGAAAGTAGTAAACACACGAAAAATAAACTCAAAGATATACAATATTTACTTTCACTCCAATTGCATTGTGCAATTTCCCGACCTAACCAAAGATAATGAATTACGCACGCGAACACAGGTAATGTAAGGAAACACACTTTGCCTAAAGCAATTAACCAACCACGGATTTTAATCTACAGGGTAGGCTAAGGTGTAAGGGTGTAACGATACATTATAACAAAGGTGTAAGAAATGAAAGGAATGGCTCTGAGTGTTTTTCTAGGGGTATCTTACTCTAAAAGTGAGAGTAACAAAAGGGTTTATACGGGGGTTAACTAACCAGTGTAGTTAGCTAATATCACATAACATAAAATAGGCTTTTTGGGTGTAATCCTAGAAATTTACCAATTTAGACAAGTCATTCCAATTATATAAAATAATACTTATTATGGTGGTCTCGAATAGTATACAAGCCAAGTTCTAAAGTTTACAAGTCACCGGCACACTCATAGATTTGTGAATTTTGAAAAATCACAATTTTTGAAAATAACGTCATGTGTGCAGCTATGCAACTTAGACTTTAAACAAAAACATGCTAAAAAAAATTTTAATTTTGATATATTAAGCACATTTTAAGCATATTTTGAAAAGTTTGGGACAAGTAAGTGTTCTAATTCTCCAATCCCCCCACTTAAATTAAACAACATCCTCGTTGTTTGTATAAAAGGTTAAAAACTGGAAAATAAAAGAATTAGAACAGAAAAACTCCCCTGAGATTTGCTCGGTATGATCCTCCATTATTTGTATAAGAGCAAAAATCATCTTTCTTGTGGATTAGAACATTTAAGCTTCATATTGATGTATCCACAGGAAATGCAGGAATCTATAATACCACCAAGACTTTAACACACCTGAATTAAGAAAGGTTCAAACTTGCATAATACATTAGTAGTTAGTAAAAATAAAACATAAAAATTAAAATGAAAATTATCAGGTCAGTCGATGCGCCGTATCTTATGGAAGAAGATACGCCGTATCGAGCCTGGAATAAATACGAATCAGAATAAAAGATGCGTCGCATCCTTAACCAGGGATGCGCCGCATTAAAATAAACTGACAAAAAGTTTTAAAGTCGAAAGTAAAAATGTAGAAAAATAAAGTAAGATATGACCAGTGCAGGAGATGCGTCGCATCTTGGGATTGAGATGCGTCGTATCCTCTGCGGGCCTGACTGACTCGACACAGAACAGAATAGTAAAAATTTTTCGGGTTGTCTCCTGGTCAGCATTTGTCTTTATTCCAGAGTCTTCAAGTTAGACTCACGTTCAACTCCTCATTTAGTTCTTGTCACGGTCCATCCTTCTTCTTTCATCCGAAAGATGTTCCCGTATAGCTCCGCAACATTTTCTTCCGTTCGACTTAATCTAGTATAACTCTTGGTCTTCGTCGCAACATATTCCTCATCTGGTCCCAAAGAGTATTTAATGACTTTGAATTTTTCAGAAATAATCATGGGTGGCTTATTATAAGGGATCCCAAGTAGTTGACACTTTCTTTTGATGAATTCTTCTTCGTCTTTATCAACAAACTTAAAATAAGGATCCTTAATCAAATAGTCATCAAGTTCATCAATCAATTCTTCTCGCGACTCATCGTTATTAGCACAGGGATCATAATTAACCACGTTAAAGGATTGATAATAATCTTGAATCTCATCCCACTCATTTTTCAATTCCCATTGCAAGCGTCGACTAAGCTTAGTATAATCATCAAATTGTCCATGCACCCATTCCCAGAAAGTAGTGTTCGATGTTCCCTTAAGTCCTTTCAAGTATTCGATTCTACCCTTTTCTTGTAAAGCCTCCGCTTTTTGTGGGCAGTCTTCAACATTATCATACCACTCATAGTCTTCAAAGGTTACATCGTTTCCAACCCGTTTCATTCCAATTATACTTCCCCCATTACAGGTTCCATCATTCTTATAATCACAGGTTGGCCATACACTACTCCCATCCTTGAAACAGAAAGGTGTACAAGTGTGATTAATGTGCTCAAATTCCCATGGTTTATCCCAAACCCATGGTATTTGGTCATTCCATTCGTAGTACCAGGTGTTTTTGAAATCATCATAAGTCTTGAATCCTGGTAGATCTCCAGTTAGCACATCATCGTCGACTTGAAGAAGGTAATTAAATTCTTTGAACTGTATGCATAAAGGTGTCTCATAATTGAACAGATCAATGTCTATGCTGAATAATTCTTCAATGCCCTCATTGATTGTTGAATCATTAAGTGATGACCCATAGTCGCTCTCAACTTCTTCATCTTCTCCTCTCATCCAATATACCCATAACGCATCTTTAGTAGCTCGATCCATACTCTTATGGTTATTGAACTTACTAGCCAACCAATCTGAAAAATCAACATTGTTAGGATCGTGGTCAACGTCAAAGCAAGCTTTTCCAATCATTTTCCTCCTTATTTCCATGAACTCGTTAAATTGTTCCCTAAAACTCCGTGTCAACCATGAAGTCATAATCCGTTTGATTTCATTCTCAGGAGCAAATTTAGGATTACCGTATTTAAGTTCAAGCCATTCTTCGAGGGAGAGGTCCATCAACCTTACCAACCTGCCATGAAATAGTAACTCCGCCACAGCATAAATTCTTTCATCGTCCAGATAGTTCTCATTTAATCCCCAGTACTGTTCGGAATAAGGCATGTAAGAGATTTGTATAGGTTGGGTATTGCCTCCACCACAGCTTTTATTGCTTGAGTTCATGTATTCAATTTGGAATTTCCCATCATTCTCTTCAATAGTAGTCCAAGTCAATCCTTTAGATTCAATGGTGGGCCATAAGAGTAGCAATTCATCTTCAGTGTAGCTCATTAGTAAATCATAAGAGAATATCCCATCTTCAATATTGCATAAGCGTTTAAACTCCTTATAAGTAGCTTCAAGAGGGGTTTCCCAAGAAAATAAATCGGCATCAATCATGAGCACATTGAAGTTGACATCATCAAAAACTTTCACTTCGAATGATTCCGAAAGCAAGAGTTCCTTAGCAAGATATCCGTTCACTGACATGTCTTCCATAGCAAAACCTGTCATCATAGGTAAAATCTTCAGTAGGATTTGTTCGCTAGAAGAGAAATTAATGAATTTAGAATCGGATATAAGAATAAAAAGAGCTGATATCTGCAGACGATGCGCCGTATCCAAAAAGTTGGATACGCCGTATCTTATAATCGTTAAAATTTAATCAGACTTTATTCAGAAAATAGATACGCCGCTTATAAATTTAGAATGCGCCGTATCAGTTTTAATTATCAAAAATCGATATTTATTTAAAATTAAATGCGTCGTATTAACAAAAGTTAATGCGCCGTATTTTCGTTACGTTTCAAAATACAAGATTTTTGATTCAGAAAGATGCGCCGTATCGACAGAGATCGATGCGTCGTATCTGTTTAATAATTCGAAAACTGTTTTTAATTAAAATAATAGATACGCCGTATCTGCAATAACAGATGCGTCGTATGGCGTTATCGCTTAGAAAAAATTTCTTATTAAAAACAGATACGCCGTATCTTGGGGAAAGATGCGTCGTATCGAATTAATTAAACGCGTTGTATTTATTAAAAATTAAACGCAATACGCCGTATCTAAGAAAATAGATGCGCCGTATCGTTTATATTAGCTCAGTACAACGATAGCAGTATGCAGAAAATACGAAAAATAAAAACAAATAAAAACAAACGAAAATAAACAAAAATAAAAACACACAAAAAACAGAAAATATGCAAAATAATACAATGAATGCAAATTAACCTAATATACAACAGAGTTAGCGGTTAGAATAAAAATTAAAAAGAAAAACCTAATTAAAATACTAATCAAATTAACAGATAATAACAATTCACTCCCCGGCAGCGGCGCCAAAAACTTGATGCGCGTGTGCGTATACTCTAATTTATACCCACGGTATGTCGTTGTGGTTTTAGCAGTATTCAAGTTTTAAATTTATATTTAGCCGACTTATCAATAACACACACACTTTAACGAGCAGTGTACCCGGTCAGTATGAATATAATGGTAAGTAGAGTGTCGATCACTAAGAGTGGAACGTATTATCTAGTTATCCTAATCAGTATTTTAATATCTTAAGTTAGCTATACAACCTAATCTAACGCAAGGGGGTTTCAGTCTGAGAGACTGGCACGGTTTGGTTGCAATTAAATAATAAACTAAACTAATAGGCACGAATCAGCGAGTAGCACACACGTACACAGATAAATACTCGAGACAATAAGAAGACCTGTCCTGATAGTTAAGTAGCTTGTCACTTGTTTTATTGCTAGTTTTATATGAAGTGTATAGTTCAATGCAACGCACCGAGATTAAGTCCTTTCTCGTTGGTTCTAATCTTATCGGCGAGTAAACCCTTAATGATTACTTATGACTATCCTATTTATCTTTCTTCATACTTTTCTACAGACGATAGAATGCATAGGCGATCTAATAAATAGGCGAGGGCAGAGGCATGGCGACCCGATCAACGCTCAGCTAGACACAGAGGTTATCAATGCACTAATAAAAGTCACCAAAGACATCAACATATAAACTTTAATTAATGGGAAAGCAGTTTTAAGGGAGTGCAACCTTTCCGTTGTCACGTTACACAAGCCACCAATCCTGATGAATTAAAGTTTACTAACACAATAAAACAAAACTACTTAATGAATTAAATACATGCAGGACCTCCTTACAGCTCTTGTATCTTCGTTCAAGGTGTGTCTTGTGCTGCTACTTCGACTGAATTCGTCCTAGGGTTTTTTCTGTTTCATCCTTCGTATATATTATCCTCTCGAAATTCGTCTGGTCTTGGGGTATTTATAGTTTCTGTCTGAGGGTAAGATGCGGCGCATCTAATAAGTAGATGCGGCGCATTGACTTAACTTCGCGTGGGGTCCAAGATTAATATATTCAGGAATATTCGTACACCGCCAGAAGATGCGGCGTAACTCCATTTATAGATGCGGCGCATGTCCTCTTGTATCTTGGATCGTATCTTGTGAAATCTTGATAGTGATGCGCCGTATGTAATAAGTAAGATGCGGCGTATCTGGAGCAGAATAGTCTTGATCTTGTACATTTCAGTAGACTCTTATCTTCTTGCTTGTTTTGCTCCATAATTAGTCCAAAATCGCCAAGTTTCACATAATACTTGTTTTTACCTGAGAATTACAAAAGTAAACAATTAAGTATCAATTCTCATACATAATATAATAAAACAAGTCAAATAAATAGGATAAATGACGGTAATAAAATGTACTTATTTGAGTTCATCAAATATTGAGGGCAATATTCAATTCTAAGTGTGGGGGGGGGGGGTAATTCTCGCGAATTTTGTCACATTAGTACCTTCTAGTGCCCTAGTACCCCCGTTTTTGACCAAAATTTAAAAATTTTTGTCATATAAAAAAAAATTAAAATAAAAAATAATAATAATAATAATAATAATAATAATAATAATAATAATAATAATAATAATAATAATAATAATAATAATAATAATAATAATAATAATAATAATAATAATAATAATAATAATAATAATGTCATCAATAAAAGTGTGTTAGTCTTGATTAGGTTAGAACAAGGGGAATCCCGACTCTGCTAGAGTGTTGATCTAGCTGCTTCCTTAACGTTTAGACTAAGTTTTTACGGTTTGTGCAAATAAAAATGCTAAGCGTAGAATAGTTGGTTTTCTTTAGAGCTTATACAAGTAATCTATGGCTTTTCCTCCCAGTAGCTCCTAATCTGACTTAATAAGTGCTTATTTTCAAACGTTTGAACACACAAAATCTTTTTTTCATACGATTTTGAAAAATACTAGTTCAAAGCTTTATTTAGACTTCGGAACAAGCATATGTCATAATAATGCAAAATGAAAGTGAGACGTTGCTTGAAAGTTGCAAAAAGTTAAGTAATAAATAAATGTGCTAAAATGCTAAGGTTCAAGATCGGCCCTTGGATCCTTATTTCTGGAAGGCGTTTAGGTCTTGGCTACCCTTTTACACCGGCCCTTGGACCCTTAATTCTGAAAGGCGTTAAGGTCTTGGAACTCTCCGTTGTAACGGCCCTTGGATCCTTTATTCCAGGAAGGTGTAAGGTCTTGGTTCCCGTGAAACTCCGTTAGTTTATGTTGCACAAGTAAAAAAAAAAAAATGATGAAAAAAAAAATGAAAAGAAAAAAAAATGGAATGATATTGCAAAATGCAATAAAGTTTTGAAACTTGCTTGTTGTGAATTTTAAATCTATCTTTCAACTAGTATTAGTCAAAATTTTATATAAACGTCGATTTTTGTGATCAAAATTTTGAAAATCAAGCACATTCACCTAACTTAAATAAATATGGGAGTGAAAAGTTAAGTCTCGACTTACATAGATTATTAGTATAAGTAGCGTTAGCATTTTACAAAAAACGTTTGCACATTGAGTTTAAGCTTAGTTGAGAGTATTAAAAAGAGGATGACGATATCAATTCCCTGGAGACACCCAGTTTGTGTGAATCCCGTTCCATGATACCATTTTTGAAAATCAAGCATGTTATCTATTTTGTTCTAGTTTAAATTTCTCGCATTGAATAAAAAGTCGAAACGGGGTATACTTGGTTCCTTTCATTACTTCATATGATCGGATTGCTAGGGACTAGCAATAGCTTAGTGTGGGGGATTGATGAGTGTGCAAATACTTATCATTTTACACCCATTTAAGACACAAAAATGACCAAAAACACCCAAATATATTGCAGATATCATTGGTTTTGTGTTTTTATTTGTTTTAGGTACAAAGGATTGAAAACGGAGCAAAAACGGGCATTTTTGGATCGACTCGACAACAATTGTGCAATTTGATCAAAAGTCAAAGTCAACTCCAAAATTACCAAAACGACACAAATGGTCCTTGGAATTTATTTTCAGTCTCTAGCAGCCTTGGTCCCTGGGATTTTCAGTATTTACAAGATTGGTCCTCAAAGTTTAAATAACATTCCAATATTAAATCCCTTTATCCAACAAACCTTAACTACCCAAACCTTTAACCCACAGCCACAAACCCATCAACCAAATCCTTAAACACCCAGCCCATCACCACACATAATCCGAAGCCCAAACAAATAAATACCCAACCCGTTTTTTTAGTTAATCCCTAGTTGACCCGGTCAACTCTTTCTTTTCCCATTTCCCGCCCAACAAAAAGCTCCCAACACCATCATCACCCCTACCCTGCTATCTCCTCTTACACACTCAACCTCTCCCTCCAGCTACCCTTCACGAGATACCATCTTCACGTGTGACCATTGCCACGCTGGCAATCCAAGTGCTATTTTTGGGCGCCAAAAGCTATCAAACGGCTGAGATTATGAGTTGGAGACCAAGATTAAATCCAAGGGTTGAAATCCAAGAAAGAAAGCACAAATGAGGATTAACACTGCTTTGTCTCACAAAAGAAACACAAAAGAGTGAAGACCCTTTGTTTTATTTTTTTTAGTATAAATAGCAGTATTGTAAGCCTTCAAAGGCAGGTTTTATTTTAGCATTTTTTTAAGGTACTTAGTATTTTAGCTTATTTTAATTCCCTGCATTGTAATTTACTCTTAATTTCAATTCAAGTTCAGTTTTTAATTCACCTGTTCTAAAAATTTCCAAGTTACTGTACAAGCGCTTAATTATTTCTTTTTCATTATTTTTATGTTTCTGAGCTTATTTATGATTGTATGAACTAGGATGATAGTAGCTTAGAGCTTGAATTGATTTCTCCTTAAAAAGTTAGAAAAACAGTCCAACATGGTTTAGCTTAATTCGAGCTTGTTTTCTGCTAATTAGTTGTTTGTTAAGTGTTAAGTAAGTTGCTTAATCATTGGTCTTTTGAAATCTAGGCTCATTTCAGGTTTGAATTGGTTTTGAAACCCAAAGCAGCCCCATAAGGAGTGTTTGGGGTAAGACCCAAAATGGGTCAAAATGGGTAGGAATTTGCTATTTGGTCATTTCCTGAATGTCAAATAGCTCTAATTTGATCTCAGAAGTAGTTTAGAAGTTAATTCAAGTTGTTTTAATTAGTGTTATAGCTTTTGAGTTAATTTTTAGAAATTTATGCTTTAAAACTGTTTTTATATAGCTTAAATTGATTAGGTGATTAAAAGGTGATATTAGCTGTTCAATTTTGAGTCCAAACCAGTCATTTGAGTGTGTCTAAAAGGTTTGAGTAAGAGTCTAACATTTTGCAAGTCATTTTGAGTCTTTTCAATTCCTGTGTGAAAGTGTTAAAACACCAAAAATCTGTCTCAACAGCCTTCATATCAGATAGAATTTAGGAGCTTAAATGTTTGTCAAAATGTTTAAAAAGTGTTTTTCTGAGTAATTTGGTTGCTTATCTTGAGTTTTAATCAACTTTTTTATATTAGCTTCTAGCTTTTCCAGCTTAAAAGTTAGCTCAAAAAGCCCCCCATTATGCTGTTTCTAGGCCTGCAAGTCCAGACCAGTCCCTAGTTGTCCCATAAGCTCAATTTCATAAGCTTATGGCTGCTCAGTCACTTAAGCTCATGGATTGCTTTTTGGCTTTCTAAGTAGCTTATACTACTAGCTTCTTGGAGCTGTGCTTGACTTTCTGTTTGTAGCTTATTTCATAGCTTTATATAGGTCTGCAATAAGCCCACTTAAACTGTTCTGAGCCTGCACTCTAACCTGAATCTGTTTTGCTTTTTATGCCATCTGATCTCAGGCTTATTTAGATAAGCAATTGAGGATAACATTTGGGCATTTTAGGTTTAGTAGTGGTCTGATATACAAGCTTTAAGTTTCTGCTTTTTGTTTCTTCCAATTAGCTTTTCACTAGCTTATGTGATGGCTTAAAGTTAGGTTGTTAGTCATTTGGTTCTGTCATAAGTTGCCCTCTGATCAGCAGCTTATTTGCTTATTGCATAAGCTTATTTGAGCTTTTTGTGTTTGTTTAAGCTTAAATAAGTGTGTTAAATCATTCCTGAGCTTTTGGAAATTTTTAGCTTATTTTTAGCTTATTTGCAAACTGCTTATTAGCCCATTCTGCTTATTTGGGCTGAAATAAGTTCTGATTTTATTTTTCTGAGATTTAGAATTAAAATTTAGATTTAATTAAAAATTTTCAGATTTTTCCAAATCAGTTTACTATTTTTAAATCATTTTATTAGTTTAATTTAGTATTTAATTAGTAATAAATAAAATAAAAAGTAAAAAAATAATTTTCTTTTTCCCAAAATTTTCTTTTGTCATTTAGGACGTAGGAAAATTAGTTTGGTTCCCGTAGAGTTAATATTTCTTAGATTTGACGTTTATGCTCGTGTTTAGATTTCCCGATTCGCGTTTTCTAGTTTAATTAGTTTGTGCTTAATTTTACTTTGTAGATTTATATGTTTAGGTTTCCTTTAGCCTATTTATGCTTCCCGTAATTGTAGGATATTTAATCAAACACCAAAAAAATCTCATTCCAATCATCAAGCACTTTATTTCCGAACCAAAAACGATATCTTCCATTCACACCTCGTTGGGACACGACCCGGGTGATCACTTGCCCGGTATCACACACATCACATTCACGGGTTTTACAAGTTGGTCTTTTTCTAAAGGCTTGACTTGTTGAATCTCGTGTATCACTTGCATCCGATACCGTATATTTATATACGTATACTACAACGGATCAGATATTCAAATGCATCTTTAGACTAGGAGATTTGTACGAAGCAGAGGTCTTTAAATCGACGGAGGTAAATTACAATTTACTTTCCTAGAAGTGGTGTTGAGACATTAAATGAGTAGTATATGCCTAAGGATCTTACATTAGATTGTATGGAAGGACACCATATTATGACTTTATGAGCGCATTTCATTGCATCTTTGTAGCGCCCTAACTAGTTTGCTATAGTTGGCTTGTAACTGTTTGTGTAGAATCACCTGTGGATGTCTATTTGGTCAGCCCTTCTGCTCAATTGTTGTAGCCTTTCAAATAGGTCTTTTGAAATCTTATTAAACTGTCAAGGGTAAATGCTATTGGGCTTAAAAAGATAAAGCTAACACCAGTAACAGTTGTCACACCAAAAGCTAAAACCCGACTTCCAAATAGTGATCCTTGAGCCAAATGTTTCCCTAAACCCTCTTTTTTGTATAGTCACATATGGAGTGTCTACTTCTGTTTTGAAATTGGGAGTTTGCATAGTTGACACATGAAACACATATATGAGTTACATGTATTTACTACTACTTACGTTTCAAAATTGGAGATAATGTGTTGACATTTAGTCAAATGAGTTACTATTGTCGAAGCTGTATCTGATTTATATCGTTACTACCTTGCATCCTAAAATAGGATATGGAGTAGCTAAGGTTCTTGAATCTGGGCATGCAAACTTTAAGAAAGGCGACCTGATTTGGGGATTTACGGGATGGGAGGAGTACAGCATTATCAATGCTCCTGAGGGTCTATTCAAGATTGAACATACCGATGTGCCTCTTTCTTACTATACAGGAATTCTCGGTATGATTTCTGCAGGGGAATTCTTAATAATGGTGCACTTTCAGATAAGAAATTAATGCTAATATAATAAAGGATGGTCTGAACTATGATATCTCATATAATGAATATTGTCTATCTGTCAGAGCCTTGTACCCAAACAGTCAGATCGGGACAGGGCTTAATAAACAACATTCAGTGCTTTTGAAATGAATTAATGACTGTTCTAAACGTAGAAGTATAGAAGAGATTGCTTTATGACCTTGTGATTAACTTCTGATTTATTTTTTCTTTTGATGTTTATCTAGGTATGCCTGGCATGACTGCTTATATTGGTTTCTATGATATCTGTGCTCCAAAGAAAGGAGAGTATATCTTTGTTTCGGCTGCTTCTGGTGCAGTTGGGCAGCTGGTTGGGCAGTTTGCTAAGCTGTCCGGATGCTATGTTGTTGGGAGTGCTGGTACGAAGGAAAAGGTTCGTGCTTTTGAAATTTTAGCATACTTTATACTTATATGATTAATGGGCTTATGTTAATTTATCTCCTCTATAAAAGTTAGTTACGTTAGCTGATGATTCCGTTTTATGCTTGGCGCTGTATGACACAGACACCTTAAGTTTTCGTCCTAATGTTTCAAACCTGAAAATTACCGTTTTCTTTTGTCTTGATTCATTTTTATGTGTGCTTTATCACCCAAGGTTGATTTGCTGAAGAACAAATTTGGATTTGATGAAGCTTTTAATTACAAGGAAGAGCAAGATCTAGATGCGGCTCTGAAGAGGTTTGTTTGATCCATAGTTATCACCCAAATTAAAGCAGAATCATCATCATATTAGTTATTTGTTGCAGTAGATAAACTAGTGAGTTGGGTAATGGGTCAACACAGGTTTAGGTCGAAAGATGTAGTTTTTGAGTGTGGGTCAAAACAGGTCAGGTTGGTCGACCTTTCAAACAGTTTCTTGGCAATTTCTATGAAGTTTTTATATTATAAAGATAAAGATGATGCAGCACTGCAAGTGTTTGATTACTCGTTATGCGAACTTTAATCTGTTTGACCGTTTGACGCGTTTAATTAGTATTACCATTATTATTTTTTCGTTGCAACATTTGGCCACATTGATCCATTATCGGTACAATACAACCAAAATTCACTTGTTTCCATATAAATATGTTGAAATTAGCACCTCTAGTTTTTTGTGATGGTTCTTGTATTTAATGTTTCAGGTACTTCCCCGAAGGAATTGATATTTACTTTGAGAACGTTGGTGGAAAGATGTTGGATGCAGTACTGTTGAACATTAGACTAAATGGCCGAATATCAGTTTGCGGGATGATCTCACAATACAATTTGGAGCAAAGGGAGGGGGTGCGTAACCTTTTTACCCTGATAACAAAACGTATTCGAATGCAAGGGTTCATTGTGTCTGATCACTATCACAAGTACCCAATGTATCTAGAAATGATTATACCTCTTATTAAACAAGGGATGATAAATTACATAGAAGACATTGTAGAAGGGCTCGAGAATGCACCCGCAGCTTTGATTGGTCTGTATTCTGGAAAAAACGTTGGGAAGCAAGTGGTGGTTTTTGCGCGCGAATGATCAATGAGTTTAGGCTAAATGGTGTTACTATGAATACTTTACGTGTGTTTATTCTGGGACCAATAAGCAGCCATTTATACATGTAAAGGGTGCTTGATTTGTATTTTGGAGGAGATTATCGAATTATTGCGTTTACGACTTTGTAAAACCATCATAGAAATTAGCTCAAGTCTGTTAGTTAAATCATAATCCTTTTTTCCCCGAATATGCTGCTACATGTTCAAACATCTAAGTTGTTTAAACAAGTAGCATACCATTCAACAATGCCTATAAGTTGTTATGTTTTGTAATGATAGTCGACTTAGTCGTTTATATCAGTCACATGAATAACGAGTAGTCATTATCCGCGCACCGCAACCAGATTCCTCACACAAAATTCCCATCTTGTTAGATATTAAGTTTTCATACTTATATAACGTCTATCAGCTTTATATATAAAAGAACATCTATCATTCAAAGCTATTGAGGGTGTTTTGGTAAGCTTCTATAATGGGTTTATATGCTTACTAGCTCATATGTGTTAAATAAGCCTAAACTAAGTGTCTAGCTAAGCTTATACGGGCTAAATGGGTGAGTATTGGGTCTTTCGGTTTTTGTTCGCATTGACCCCCTTAACCTATTTATTAAAACGGTTTTGTTCGAGTTGGTGATGGGTTAAATAGGTCAACCACCAATATGGGTTAAATGGGCTAAAGGGGTTGAGCCACAAACCCGTTAAACTTGTGAAACTAGTGTAACATGATACTTTTTAACTTGTTTAGATTAAATGTATAAATGGATAGGGTTGGCTTGCTTACCCTTTCAACTTGTTTAATCCCGCCAACCCATATAAATAAAATGCGTCGTGTCTAGGTTATGGTTATTCAGTTATTCTGATTAGTTAGATAGGGTTGTCGATTGTTCAAGTTGGGGTCATTAATTGCCACCCTAGTTTCAATCATGTACTAATAAGGTGTTTACCTTTGTATGATTAAAAAAATTGAGAATTCGTACAAAGTTAGCTGTCCTGTATACTAATCACTAGCCTTAGGCCCGCCCGATGGGCGGCTAGCCTGAAGTCTTATTATTAAATATAAAGATGTATTAGATGAACTCTATAAAAAATATAAAATCCGTAAACTGCATAATGCTGACAGATTAACAATTAGCATAAAATGATATTTCTTAAAAAAAAATAAAAAAAAATAAAAAAAAAATGAATGAAGGTAAATAACATTAAAGGATATAATATTAAAAATAAAAACTAAGGTAAAATGTCGTTGTTAGTACAAATCTAGGGCACACTCCCAGACCTAGGTTAGACTAGCTCTTGGCGAGTGTAGATCTCATACTGAGTACTTCGTTTGAGCTGCTAAGAAAAAGCAGCACCGTTAGTCTTACCGCAGAAAGGGGTGTTCCGCGGTTGGCCTCCAGTGTGAGAGTAAGTATATTGTTTGAGAGATAGTGTAAGTGTGGACTAGGTGAAAGTAAATGCAGTTAGTTAGCAGTAATAAATGAGATGGGATATTTATACTACCCGTATTTACTGTAGCTGAGTTGACCTGTTTCCTTATCGGGTAGGTGGTGTCAGGTCAACTTGTGCCTTATCCTGCAGGTGTCAGAGCATGGTAAGTTTGCACCTTATCTGTTAGGTGGTGTCAGACCAAGTGGAAGAGTCCACTTGCTATTATCCGCGGCAGATGGTATTGCTCTGTCCCGGTCTGATGAGTCCGGGGCATGTGCTTGTCTTGGTTTGGTAAGACTGGAGTCTATAGTGCGTATTGACTCTGCCGCGGGTCGGGTTATAAGAGTGTCCGGCCCAGTTTGCTGGGTCCGGGCGTACTATACACGATCAATCGTTTTCCAAACATCTTTTAAATAAAAAGTAGTTAACAACCCATCGTTCTCATTAAACTCATCAACCATTGTGATCACGTACCAACTCCCTTAAAGACTTTCCTTACAATTTCAACCCAAAATACAACTTTTATATATAAAAATTGACTTTTGAAGTCAACCAAATATGTTAGTATATACGATGTATTATTAAGATGAATTTATCAAATATGTATCATATAGTGAGTTAACTTTATTCCAAATGATAATGGAATTGAAATAGATTTTTAAAATCAACTTAGGTATGTGGTTCAGTTACAAATAATTTTTTTAAAACAAACTGACCGGATTGTCCAAATGCAGCAAGCATATTCGACTCTTCAAGTGCCATTCGAGATCTGAAACATTCCGCCATGCATACTAAAACCAGAATACATGCATACACTTGAGAAATAAGCTTCCAACTCCGTGAAAAAATAAAACTAATGATTTTAAAGAATGATGTCATAACATATTTGGCAAGTTCTTTCAACCTTAATTGTGTTCCTGATTTTCACTCAGAATTCAGCCCACCCAGAAGTTCCATTAAGATCCGAGCTGGCCTGAAAATCAGCAACATTATAACATCATATACACAATTATCCAATGCTAAAAGAACAGTCGAATGGTTTGAAGTTGCAGTGAGTTGGACAAGGTATGTTTTGAAGTTTTTGCTATAAGGAAATTTAAGGAATTGACAGGAAAATGAAATGCCCATGGCTCACCAACCCGACCCTTTTTTGACCCGTACTTAGAAATTACATTTTTATTCAAATATATCACAATTGGTGCAAAAACATTCATCAACTCATAACACAGATTAAAAAAACAAGTATAATCTAATAAAAAAAAAAAAAATAAATAAATAAATAAATAAATAAATAAAAAAATTTATATTGTTTCAAACACATCATGCCCTCATAAAATCATTGTTATCGTAACAAAATCATCATTTTCTTAATGTAGCATTAATCCTTACCCCATTTTCTTAAATTTGTTGTTTCATAAACCAATAATCATTAAGCTCCTGAACATCAATAGATATTTATCATAGGTTCATAGTGGTATTGTTTAGACCCTGTTGCAAAAACATGATGCATTTAATTAATCTGAATGGTGAACCACATATCCCAACTTATCAACATCAATACACAAACGGTATATAAATAACACAAGTTTTTATTCCTGGCCAATGTGGGATTGGAAATATATACTCCATAGTAACACATGTTAGAATGCGTTGGTTTACCCCTTTCTAAATGACCAAGAACATTTACTGCTTCTTAATTATAATCGCACTATTCAATTCATTTCAATTATGAACCCTTAGTTTTTTTGCGGGTGGTGGTTACGGTCGATGTTAAATGGGATGTTTATGCGGACGGTGGTCATGGATGGGGGTATTATTTACATGGCGCGAGAAACAGGTCTTAATAAACAGCATTCAGTGCATAAGATTCTGCAAGTCTCGTATAATTGATTAAATTGTAAACACGATATCTCTTGGCTCGACCGTCTACTAATGGTCTCTACAGACTTTGTAAAACCATTATAGAAATTAGCTCAAGTATGTTAGTTAAATCATAATCCTTTTTCCCCAATATGCTACCACATGTTTAAAAATTTATGAAATGAATAGCCCAAACCATCACAAAAATAGCCTAGCGTCCTTACAAGAGGTCAAGGGTTCAAAAATCGTTAAGTGTGTATATTTGACGGTGGCAAGGGAAGGTTCGAAAACGGTTCTAAGATTAACTAAGTGAGGCCGCGTACATCTGAGTAAAAATTGTTTGCCCCCCAACAAATAACTTGACCAGAGAAAACCTTAACCCTTTAAATTACATTAGCCCAACAAAATGTAAACCTAATGGGCCTGGAAAACGTACTTCGACCCATAAACAGAAACTATATTTTTAACACCAACAGTAAGAAACAACACCTTAAAAGGTTAAGGGGAAATGATGCCTTGCCTACATTTCCTTTGGAAAAAAGGAGATGAACAGGTCAGAGACTTACTGCAGGGACTGAATCGTAAATGTTTTAAAATTTTTACAAAAGAAATGTAAGCAATTAACTACATTGTAATGTAGACATCATTTCCCCAAAGGTTAAATGGTCACATAGTACACCATAATCCTAAATACAACACTTACTAGATCTCAAAAACGCTCAAAAACCATACAAGAGTATTTAAAAAACTTAGGTTAAAAATCAAATAATCTAAAACCTTTTATGGGAATTTAGGGCGTTGACTAGTTGACTTAACAAACTAATAAATCAACAAAGTTTAAATGTCAAACATTGTGAATGTCAAAGTGAACGGAACTAATAAAATTAATAAACATCAAATGCTTTTCACATAACTACTAGCTTAACATATTCCGATTTTACAAAGATATTTCCGAGTTCTTCTTCATTGAAATGTCTCTTATAATATGTTGTTCCAACTGATATATCGCACATGACTTCATGTGACAAAAATCAGTCATGTAACTAAAAACTTGTAGATGGTAAATTTCTTTTTGCTGATTTTTAGTTATGGTAAAGATATTTTCAACGAAAGATGTTGAAAAAAAAATTAAGTCAGGCAAGAGTATATTTTAATCAAACAGAGTTTCTGGATGTTACAATCATCATTGAGGCCCATGAAACCCAAAATTGAATGCTTGTTTGTTTTGTAGTAGCTAGTTGTACTTAAAAATATATATAGACCAATAATTGGTCCATAACAATAATGGAGGTATTTGGTTTGATATCAATTCACCGGTACAAAAAGTCGATTTAGTCACACATGCTGTTTTTCGAACAGCCACACAGTCGCTTTTTTATATGACTAAATGTGCCAGAATAAAATAAACAGCCACACTTGATCCGACTTTTGTGACCATTTCGGAATTAATCGGAGGCTACAGCCAAACATTTGAATTTTTTCGTGACTATACGTATCTGGTAAAAAAAATTTGCTTTTTTAGTCACTTATAATTTGGGACGTGTGACGGATACAAATACGGTTGAAACATTAGTCACACTATATATATATATATATATATATATATATATATATATATATATATATATATATATATATATATATATATATATATATACATATGTGACAAATATATGTCACGCAATTGAAAAGTGTGACCAAAATCCATATATGGTCGCACGAAGTGATTGTGTATGTGGCTAAATCATATACTCAAGTTTGTCACACATTATTTAAGCGTGACTGCTAGTTTTTGTTGAAAGTTTAGCCACACACTTGAATATTGTGACCAAATGTCATATATGGTCACACTAAACCATAGGCATACATGATTAAGTGTGACCAAATTCGATACAAATGGTCACGTAAGTTAATATGTGTGTCTAAAGTTAAGTGTGTGTTTGCCTGCCAATTCCTAATGTGTATGGTCACATTTAATTGTAGCACAATCATGTGACTATAGGCTATACAATAGTCACACCATACCACAAATGTGTATCTAAATTATGTTTATGGCCACATTATAAGGGTATTATATGTGACCAATACATTCAAAATAGTCACACTGTGAAATATTCATGTGACTATAGTCAAAAATTTCAAAATCTCAATGTTTTGGCTCCATTGTAAGCATTTATGTTGTCTTCTAATCCTATCTAGCTAGTTGTTCAACAACCACATTAATTGTACCGTATTATACCAACTGCAACTCAAACAGCAAGTGGAGTATGCCCAAGTCAAGCACCAAGTGAGGAACCTGCAACTCAAAAACCAAGTGAAGAATCTGCAAGTCAAACACCTAATGAAGAGCCTCCAACTCATAAACCAAGTGATTCACCTGCTAGTCAATTAACCAAGTGAATCACCTGCAAGAAATGCTATGTTGTCTTTCAGTGTAAATGTAATTTAACTGATATGTTGTATAATTAATATGTTATTTCATTAGCATAGCAGTCTTAATTCTATTTCTTGCCCTTGGGTCCTAGATACTGTCCCATCTTCCTGAACAGTTCATATGCCATGTCATCATACTCAAGCTGAAGCTTGAGTATTTTCTTCCCACGCAACATCTGATGTAGAATGTCTTTGTGAAACTTTAAAGGGTAATCCTTTTCTACAAGCATGTAGATCACCAACTCATTTACAGTTAAAGCATGTACTCCACATTGTTGAAAATTTTTCCATTCTTTAACAGTATTGTGCTTTAGTCTTCTCCAACATTCATCATCAGGATTTGGTTCAAACATTACCTTCAAGTAATTCCAGACTTCTCTATCATAAGCTTGTTCTGGTGTCTTATTACGAAATCTTTGTTTGAGTAATTTCCATAGAGCTATCATATCTCGTCTATCAAAATTATGAACCATGTGAAGAAAGCTTACAAACCTTCTAGAAGAACCATCATGCCTCTGAATATCGTAATAAACTGTTTCCCCATGAGATCCAGACTTATAATCAACAATGGGTTGTTTGACACTTAAAGGTTGTGTATCCATGGCTTCTCCTAGAGAGACAACTGCAAGTTCAGTGTGAGCTTGCATTTTTTCTTTAGCAACAGCTTGCTCGGTTTGTTCTTGTTTTCTCTTTTTATAGCTTTCTCTTTCCAACTGTTCACCTGCTCTCTTTGAACTTGTTTTCTCTTCTTTCTTTTCTTCACTGCCCTTCACCACCTCAGCATTCAAGAAGCGGTCATTGTTTCTCTTGGCAATTGCATATAATTCTTCAATTCTTTTATCATCCAAGAATTTCAAATCCTTTAGTTTCCAACTGGCCACATTCTTCAAATACCTGCACATGAGATCTCTTCTTTGTTTTGGAGTGGGTGGCTTGTTCTTCTTAGCTGCATATCTTTGTGCTGCAAACTTCTTCTATTTTGCATCATAAAATTCTTTCAGCATCCTGGCTTTTTCATATACTGAGTACTTATCTTGCTCTGCTCTATGTACTTTCTTAGCAAGCTCGCAATCAGCTTCAACCTAAGCCCTTTCCTCATACCATGAAGCTATTAACTCTGCATCTTTTTCTGCTTGTAATTTTTCTGCATACTCCTTGTCTGAAAGAATCTGAGCAGCTTCTTGAGCAGCAAAATCAGCTTCCATTTGTCTTGCCAATTCTTCATCTGTAATTATTTGTTGTTCTTTTTGACTGGTGAATGAAACTTAAATTTCTCCTTAGGTTCATCAATCAACAAACCTTTGCCTTTTTCTGATGGTGAAATAGTTGTTGATGGTGTTTTTGGTACTGATACTGGCTCTCTAATGACAACTCCTTTTGCCTTAGGTTTTTCACTCCTCATCTTTGTTAATACTTGAGCCATAGTCATATCATCATCACCTTGAGTAGCAGCAATACTAACCTCAGTCTCAGTAGCACTAACCTTATCACTAGCCACATTAACTTCAACACAAGCAATATTAGGTTTTGCACTAACCTTATCACTAGCAGCATCCATAACAGCTTCATTACCCTGTTGATCACTAGCAGGAATAAGTGGCTCACTAGCAGGAATAACTGGCTCGCTAGCAGGAATAACTGGACCACTAGCATCACTATCAACAGTTGTAACCTTGCCCAAACGCCTATCCATCACCGCTTCATTCCCTTGGTTATCAGCAACTACAAATTCCATTGGCTCACTCTCTTCACCAATACTTTCACCCTCTTTATCCTCCCCTGAAACTTTGCCTTCATTCCCCCCCCCCTGTTTGGGAGCATCCTTAGAAGCTTCAGAAGATTTAATCTTTTGTTTGGGAATTCTTTCTCCTTTGACTCCTTCTACATACCTAAGCCTTCTCTTCAAAGCCTTTATCTCCCCACTTTGAGCTTTGATGACTCCATCTTGGGAATCAACTTTTGTTTGCAGATCAGCAATTTGTGCAGACAGCTTGGTACAGGTATCCTTCAATTCATTCAAAAGTTGCATATTATCCTCACCACTTCGGCTTGTGTTACCTAGCCCGAGAGGTGGATCACTGGAAAAGTTAAGTTCAGTCTCACCCCTAGGATGAACATCCGAACCCCCCATTGTTTCCATGTGACTGGGACCTTCACCTGAATCAGTTCCAGAGGAACTTTCTTCATTAGAAGTTGTCTTGGTTCGGGTCTTAATGATGTTACCACTGTCCTGTGCTGCTGCTAAGCTAGACACAGTAGTGGCAGCCCTTGCCAACATGTGATGGGTACCAGCTGGGATTGCTGAACCTTCACCCATTTGGGTTTGGGCTAGTGCCAACATTGTTGGAAACAAAGGTGTCACTCTCCCTGAAAAATCTTTTCCAACCCTCCTCATATTAGCAAAAACCTTTTTGGTAAGGCAGGGAGTGGGATAAACATTTTTGTGACTTTTTTTTTTTTTTTTTTTAAATTGGTTGTCCAAAAAGAGTTGCAAAAACCTTGGATATAGAAAATATTTAGCCAAAGAACTATCCAAGTTCTTAACCATATTATCAAAAATTAATTTTGAGAAATTAAATCTTTGAGTATTTTCAGCCAAACAAATTATAGCAGAAGCTAAATTACTGCTAAATTCATTCTACGCAGTGGTCTTTGGACTTAGACACACTAAGACAGTATGAATTAAGAATTTCCACTGAGGAGAAAAATTACCTTTTTCAAACTTTAAAGCATCTTTATTTCTCTCATAGCCCATCAGTGAAAGTTTTTCAAAGATTGTAGGATTTGGAAGATTCTCAACTCCGTTAGCATCATCTAGGAGAAGATCTCTTCGAATAGATGCCTCTGTAATGATAATCCTTTGCCCATCTACACGGGCATGGATTTGTGCTTCCCCATTAATAGTTTTGACCTTAGCAGATGACCAAAACTGGTTAATGTTGGAAGTATATATAGTAGGTTTTACTGTTAATGCATACTTAATAGAGCTTGCATTAAGGAAATCAATGATCTCAGTAAAATCTACAGACTTACTGGATTTTTCTAAAAAGGCAACATTATTATGAGGATCTGTAAAAGTTAGGTTCGACATTATGATTTGATTTGGGGGTTTTGCAATATGATGATTAAAATTCGATTAGGGAGTGGAAGAGAGAGTAATGTGTGCGTGAATGTGATTGTGAGCCGCAATTGGGGATTTATACCCTTGAAGTAAAAACGGGTACCCAGCAGTACAACGGATACCCAGCAGTACGACGTTTTGCTAGCAGTACAATGTTTTGCCTAGCAGTACAATAATAATAAAAGCATTCAAATATCATAAACTTGTAATAATAACTCCATTCATATATTAAACAAAGTGAAAATAAGTTTACATTAACATATATAGGCAAAATATATAAAGAAAAGATACATTAAGACATATATTTACTAGCTTCAACCCTTCTGTAAATTTCAACTATTTCCTTTCTTGCTTCTTCAATTTTTTTGTTCTTCTCCTCAATTCCCTTCTGATTCTCCTCAATTATCTTCTGATTCTCCTCAATTTTCTTCTGAATCTCCTCAATGACCTCTAAATCTTTGTTGTTCCTTTCTTCAAACTACTTAATACGCTTGTTGTGAATTGCTATCATTGTGTTTTCAGCACCATACTGGCCATCAATACATTTCTCCCAAGTTTGTTGGGTTATGCCAAATCTTTTATATTTTTCAGGCACCGGTGGAGGAGAATCATCCCTTAGGCGTTTGTTTTTGTTGGAAGAAGGAGTTGAAGAGGATTGATCAGCCATTGAAATTTGAAATTTATTTTCTAATGAAAATATCAAAGGAGTTGTATATATGAACGGTTGATTATGAATGGTTTTCCAAGTAGAGTTGTATAAATAGGCTGGAGAGATATACGAACGGTTCCCAATACTTTAGGCGGGAAGAGGGACTATCGAATGGCGCCAAAACTAAACAGATGGATAATATTGATCGGATTTGGTTTGTGTTTGGTTTGGATTGACTAGTGTAGTTGATTTAGAAGTGTGTTTGGTGTTGGATTGACTAATTGACTTTTCCATTAGGGTAATTGATATTTTCTATATTAATGATGTTTAATGTAATTTGTGTTTTAACTTAATGTATAATGTAATTTGTGTTTTAACTTAATGTTTAATGTAATTTGAGAATGTGTAGTTTTGATTTGTTTTTATTTTTTTAGAGAATGTGTAGTTGTTTGAGATGTAAAGTTTATAAAACTTGTAAAATGTTGAATATCTTAGCAAATTGAAACTACATTAAACATCAAATAGAATACATTAAAACATCAAATTGAACCTACATTAAACAGCCACTTGAAAAAACAATGAACAATTAACGTAAACAACGAACGAAATTACAAACGTAAACAAGGAACGAAATTAAAAGAAGCTATCATCTGAGTCTGGCCAACCATCATCTTCAGATGATTCAGGTGGGAAAAAACCACTTTCCCAGTTCGCCCTACGTTCTGCATACTCCCTGGCTTGCTGCTTTAAACGAGCAGCTTTCTCTTCTATTTCAAGTGCTTCCATTTCTGAGAAGACTTGCATATCTGCTTCTTCTTGTCGGATTTGTTCCTCTGTTAACCTAAGCGGATTTTCTGGTGGATTGTTAATAGGTAGAGATGGAGATGGAAATTCATGGGGTGGGCTGAAAACCAGAGAGGTTTGTTCATGGGGTGGGCTAAAAACCGGAAAGGTTTGTTCATGGGGTGGACTGGGGAATTGTTGTCCAAAATCCTTTTGGCGAGGTAGAGATGAAAATTGTAGCCCGAAATCTTTTCTTGAAGACATTTTGAATTTGAGAACTTTGGATCTTGAATTTGAATAGTTTGGATTTTGAATGTGTTTGTGAGTGATATGTGTTTGAGAAGCAAGTATATTTATAGTGACTAAAAATGTGTGTGAATTTGAAATTTGAATTTGAATTTGAAATATATCCCGCCCACTTTTTTTGAAATATATCCCACTTGAATCTGAAACTTTTTATTTTATTTTAAATGTTTAATTAAAAATGTAATATTTAGTGATTAAAAAAATAAAAAAAGAAAAGAAAAGGTGTAAAACCTGAAAATCTAAAACATGCAAAAATTACCAAAATGCCCCTGAAACTTTAAAATTTAATTAAAGCTTAATTAAAGTTCCGAATCGATCCCAAACTTCTGGAAACGAGCAAGATATGATACAAAATAATTTTGACGACTTCGATTAATATTTATACAAGTGTGAAATGACCAAAATACCCTTGTGTGTACCAAAAATTTAAATGCCCAATTATTATTAATTAAAAACCATTTAAATTACAAAGTAATTAAGGAAAAATACATAAAAGAGGGTAAATTAATTTGGGCCTTGTGAAGGCCGGTTATTTGGCCTAACCCTCCCCCAAAATACTCGGTCTAACCAAGTTATACCAAATCCCTAATTTATTTCCACCCCTAAACCCTAAAATCAAATGAGCCGCCAACCTCAAAAATCCCTCACACCACATCCGATTTTTAGAAATCAAAAACCTATTTTTTTGGAGTTCTTCATGATGGAAGGAAGGTGAGAAAAATAGCCACAAAGTCCTGGAGTCGATCGTGTGTTCTTGGTGAATTAATTGGTTCGAAAAACCCTAACCGAGCAACAATAATTCGAAGCGTGTGAATCCCTTGATCTAAATTATTTCTGGTATTTTTCTAGCTCTCTCTCAATCACATATAACATGGGAAAAATATTGAAATCGAACCATGCTTCATGTATTGATCGAATGAAAAATAAATAGCTTAAAACCCTAATTTTGAATAATCGATTCTATTTAATTCATGCGATTTTTCTGAGGTGTATACTTATTTTTCCTAGGTTCTATAGGCTTCTTATAACATGAAAAAAATGGTGTATTGATTTGTTTGAGTCGAAATCGTGATTTATGGATTTATGATTAAAACCGGATTTAAGAATAAAAAGGGAAAATCGTGGAAAACCCTAAGAACAAATCGACCTAGGGTTTTTAGTGATGAAATCTGGAAATAATAGTGTTATAATGATGGTAAAATTATTGGATAATGATTGGGATTATTAGGGTTTGATTTTTGATAAATAGTTTGTGTACCGATTGAATAATTAAATGTTAAGGGGCTGTTTTGCAATTATTAAAACTTGTGGGATATTTTTGTAATATTGTATGGACCTGGGAGAATGTGTAAAAATTATAACATGAGGGTCTTATATGTAAATTAGGCAAGAAAAGGATTTAAATTGTAATATTAATGTCGAATTAAAAATAAATAAAAATGAGGGACTAAATATATAACTTCTGGAAACTTGGTGCTATTTTGAGTAATAAATTATATTCAGGGGGTTATGTGTAATTTTGGTGATTTAATGGCTTAATATGTAATTGTTAATAATTAAAGGTTGAAATTGTAAATTAAGGGACTAAATATGTAACTTTGATAACTAGAGGGACTTGATGTGATAATTGTGAATGTTTAAGGGTGTGTTCGGATAACATGTTAAAATAAGTGTTCATTGTGTAAAATTGAGAAATTACGGGATTAATATGTAATTATGGTTAATTATGTAAATAGATTTGTAATGTAATAAAGTACAAGGACTAAATATGTAATTTACCAAAAGTTAAGGGGCTGTTGTGTACATGTGAATATTGAAGGATAATTTCTGTGAATTAATGAAATAAAAAGGGCTTGATGAGGAATGTAAGCATAATAAGTGTTAAAGTGTAAATTATATAATTATAAGGTTTAAAATGTAAATTAATTAACTAGAAGGAGGTAATGTGTAAATTATGAAACTTGAAGGGCTTGTCATGCCATAATTAAATTAAAGGGTATTTTTTTTTGTAAATATGTGTAATGAAGGGCTTGAAGTGCAAATGTAATATTAATAAGGTTTAAATTGTAATTTATGTAATTATAAGGTGTAATGTGTAAATTAAGTAATTAAAGGGGTGTAACTTGTAAACATGGAAACGTGAAGACTAAATGTGTAATTCTGGAAATTAAAGTATTCAAATGGTAAATTATGAGATTTCTATTTTTAAACCTTGAACTTTGGTAAAGTTACGTTTATAACCCTGAACTATGAAAACTTGTCATATTTAACCCTAAACTTTTGTGACTTGTTTAAATACACCCTAAAGCCATATTATGATTCAATAATAACTTAACCTAAATGAGAATATGGAAATCTTACTAATTATGGAAACTTACTAAATATGGAAACCTGCTAAAAAATGGAAAGTTACTTAAAATGGAAAGGTTTGTAATTCTTTTCTACCCCTCTAGGTGTGAAGAAGGAGAGGACATGATCCTTTGCATCTTATTCTTTTGGTTTGTGCTTTGCTTTGGAATAAGGTACAGATATTCTGCTCTTTGTATAAGGAGCCTTCGGCCTCTTACTTTGATTCGTATTAGGGTTTCCTAAGCCATTGCTATGTCCCCTACACTGTGATTTGAACCTTTGATATTTGAACCTTTGACATGTGAACCTTTGATATGAACCTTGAGATTTGGACTATGATTATGACCTTGTGAACCATTGCTTTGATATGAACCTTTGACCCATAACCCCAGTTTGATACCCGAGCCAAATGTGTTTCCTAGCCATGAAGGTAACATGGCCATGTCTTTGATGCACCACTGACATGACTCTAGTGTACTCGAGTGATGTTGTACACCGTCCCCATTGTGATTGTGATATGTGCGCTTTATTTTTATTATGGCCAATGTGATTTGTGTGGGGGGCGTATGGATGCATCCTAGATTTGTATTGTGATATGTGATATGATATGTGATATGTGGTGACTGATGATGGGTGCAATCCACGTCTTTCACAAAATATGGGAGCTAGCTACTCCATTTGAAGAATGAGGACACCCCTCATATTATCTGATTATCTGAGAGGTCTCCCCTCTATATGATTATGAAGATATGATACGATTTGATACGTGATGTGATATGTGGGCTCGTGGTGGATGACTGTCCTAAACCTTACTCTTTATTTCCTTTTCCTATATCTCATTCATTATGATATGTCTGTTCATTTCCATTTAATTTTGGTTTCCGTTTATTATATATCTGTTCACTGGGCTTTTTAAGCTCAGCCGCATTTCTTTTCCTGCGGCAGGTTTTAGTAGGAAGCCAGGAGCTTGGGTTTGCTTTGGGATGAGAGATTAGCTTATGAAGACGATACCTTAGTTAGAATTTACTTATGTATGACTACGTAGATTTGGTGTATTTCCTTTGTAACATTATAAACCATTTGTAATATGTAAGTCGTATGTTATGCTTGCCTTTGATATGTCACCATTTGCGTGACACTTCTACCCTTGTCGGGTTGGGGTGTTACAATTATGGTATCAGAGCCAGGTTTACGACTTGTAGTACATCTACCCTTGGCCTGTGTAAGTTAGGACCCCTAAGTTTCCACTGTAGGCGCTCGTAGGATAACCTTTGCGAAGTTGCGTAAGATTTTCCCATAGGAACATAAGTCATAACCGGTGAGGAATGGGTAGTCTAGGACATCCATGTGAGTAGTATTTGCTTCCGCATCACTCTGAATCGTGCCTTTGCCTTTAGTCATGCCTTATAAGAACGTTGTCGCAGAAGACGGGGAAGTCTTACTTTCCTTCATTTGAATGATGAACGTTGTATGTTAACCAATTTCCTTTAGAAGGATTTGATGTTGATATTTGTCCAGTACGGAATTGTTATCTAAGCATGCTGATGCTAATAACTGATATTCCATACATCTCAACTCTGACAGTAAACGATGTTCGTATTACTATCGGTGCACACCCTATCATTCCTATGTTATAAGCTAAACAAGATTTCAATCTTTTGAACTATTCACAACTCTAACCTTCAATTTGATATATTTGACCTTGATATATTCTAATACTCTCCCATCCCACACTTTGATGAACCATGTACCTAAATTTGATATGTGAACTATTCGTATGATTTGACAACCACATTCGCTCTGAGAATCCGTTTCCCTTTGGATGTATTTGACTTTGAGGTCTCTTGATTATGGATTGGTGGTTTTGTAAAGCTATCATGGACTACAATTTTGAAATGCGACCTTTAACAATCTGCTTCACCATATTTTGATATGATATTCTCAATCATTTGAACCTGTTAAGATTATTGTTGCTATGAAGCACATACTCCGATCTCTTTGATTTCCAATTTTCTTCTAACGCCTGTGGTATCCACTCTTGGAAAGCTCCGGCACTTGAAAGTTGTGGTACGAATTTCTGGTGTTTCTGATGAACCTTTTGAGATCTGTTTGGGGAAGTAAAGTTTGCATTGAACTAATCTGAATTTGGCGAAACCGCGATACTGAAGAAGTTAAGAGATTGTAGGAACTGATGGAATATGAGCTTGTTCACTTCAGTGATCTCGTGAATGCTCCTGTTGGTTTATGAAGAAGAAAGAGAGAAATGTGCGGCGGCACACCGACCATCGTAAATGTAACCGTAATCATTATTCCACTTCCGCGTATCAATATTTGATTTGTTCTATTTTTGAAACTCCGTAGCAGATGACCTCATTTGAGTTTTGAAAGATGGAAGAAGCAACCACCAGAACACCTGGGGAAGAAGTTGATTAATTGAGATTAAGTTCCGCGAAGCATTACAATTTGATTTGCGAAGAGATTTGTGATATGAGGTTTGTCCCTAAGAAGATTTCCTAAAGTTGCTTTAGTACCCATGTGACCACTATGGGTTTTGAATGATGTCAATTGTATTGGCTAGAAGATTCGTGTTTTCGCAAGTATTCGGACAATTGTCATAGTATGACAGTATGTTTGTGCTCAGAGACGAAAGAGGGACACGTTGACCATTTTAGTATGAAGTGAACCGACCCTTTGTTCTAGAAGAATAGATTCACTTGATGATCAGAGAATGTAGCAAATAACACCACCAGGTATCCGATGACTAAAGAGCTTCCACAAAAAGGACCAGGTCTGAAGACCATTGTCAGAGTTAGAAACCTTGTAGAAGATGTGCAGAAGAGGTTCGTGTCAGGCATTACCAAGAGAGAAGCAGGTGAGAAGAAGACAGACTGAGATGAGACTCAATTATACCCCAAGCAGCACGTGGAGACTTCAGTTGGGCATCAAGACGACCAGACCGTAGGAGATGAGCTTTCAGCACATAAGCCAGGAGGTCCACAGCAGTTTGAGTTGGTGAATTTTGAATCATGTTAGAAGACCTGTAGGAGGCACGCAACCTTGTTTCTCTAGTCATTTTAGTTGTACTAAGATGAATTGAGAGCTGAAGCAGACTCGCCAATGGAGGAATGCACGGTGATCACGTCAGAGATTCACGCTACCACACCGAAGTGTCCAAAAGAAGTGTCGAAGACTTGGGGAACCAGACTCAAGTTTATGATTTTCTTTTTATCCTATGATCGTATGATTAGACAAGAGAGCGACTACTTGGAATTTGAAAAGATTCGAGATCATGAAATTGAATGGATGAAATTTTGTAGTAAACATTTGGATTCGGAAGATTTGATTTTTGTAAAGGATGAAGATATTGAAGACGTAATTCATTTCCTCTTAGACCACTTAAGTTTCCGTTACCTTTCGATAGGATCTTTTGAAGGAACCTTACCCTATTAGAAATTCCATTCTATGTTCGTTATGCATTTGTTTGGATGATGGTTTCGTTATGAAAAGGATGATGAATTGTGGAAGACCTAATGTTTCGACGACGAGTTTCATTTTAAGGTGTACACATTTCGTTACGCTATTTGTACGTTCAAATTCCTCCGATTTAGAATCCGTAGTGATGTTTGTTTTGGACCAACCTTAGGAGGTAGAAAGACTGATAGGTGGTTAAGAGAAGTAGTTCTGTTCGCGACTTGAGATAAAGTATGACCATCATGATGGTATACTCATATGATGCTAGTATTATGACGGTTCGCGAACGTGATAATACTTACGTCATATGACGTACCCTCATTGTGTTCATAGGATATTTCGAGGAGTACTTTAGAAACCTTAGAATTTTGATTTGATATGTGAGAAATTTCGCATTTGTAAGATTTAGGTTCGTTCCACCTATACGCTTAATCTGTTTCGCCGTTATAGGATTTGATACGTTTGGATTCTCGGTACGCGGTTGTTGACCTTTGTAATTCCGATAAGAATCTTAAGTTCTGCTATAAGTTTCCTCCATTTGATATCACCTACAATTTATTTTCTGTACGATCTCATCTGATTTGTCTAATCGAATGCTATGGACGGCATATCCATCGCAATCTTGCGTATCCTTGTATCTCTTCTGAGAGAATATGATAACCATTCGTCATGTCTGAATATGATCCTTGCAATCTGAATTTCGTATGATATGTCATTTCTGGGAACTAAAGTTACTTTTGGATCGGCAATGAAGAGTCATGAGAAACAAGTCTTTTTATATTTCCGTTCGCTGTCCGTTGTGTCTTCTGTTTCGTTTCATCTCCGTTCGTAAAGATTCTTTGGAAGAACCACCCAGAGCGGGAGGCTACCTGGGAGACCGAGGAATCAATACGAGCTAGTTATCCACATTTTGTATTCTGATCTAGTACGTCCCTATTTTGTTTTCGATCCTTTCACTTCTGATTCTTTGCAAATTTCGAGGACGAAATTTTTCTGTTAGAGGGGAAGAGTTGTAAAACCCGAAAATCTAAAACATGCAAAAATTACCAAAATGCCCCTGAAACTTTAAAATTTAATTAAAGCTTAATTAAAGTTCCGAATCGATCCCAAACTTCTGGAAACGAGCAAGATATGATACAAAATAATTTTGACGACTTCGATTAATATTTATACAAGTGTGAAATGACCAAAATACCCTTGTGTGTACCAAATATTTAAATGCCCAATTATTATTAATTAAAAACCATTTAAATTACAAAGTAATTAAGGAAAAATACATAAAAGAGGGTAAATTAATTTGGGCCTTGTGAAGGCCGGTTATTTGGCCTAACCCTCCCCCAAAATACTCGGTCTAACCAAGTTATACCAAATCCCTAATTTATTTTCACCTCTAAACCCTAAAATCAAATGAGCCGCCAACCTCAAAAATCCCTCACACCACATCCGATTTTTAGAAATCAAAAACCTATTTTTCTGGAGTTCTTCATGATGGAAGGAAGGTGAGAAAAATAGCCACAAAGTCCTGGAGTCGATCGTGTGTTCTTGGTGAATTAATTGGTTCGAAAAACCCTAACCGAGCAACAATAATTCGAAGCGTGTGAATCCCTTGATCTAAATTATTTCTGGTATTTTTCTAGCTCTCTCTCAATCACATATAACATGGGAAAAATATTGAAATCGAACCATGCTTCATGTATTGATCGAATGAAAAATAAATAGCTTAAAACCCTAATTTTGAATAATCGATTATATTTAATTCATGCGATTTTTCTGAGGTGTATACTTATTTTTCCTAGGTTCTATAGGCTTCTTATAACATGAGAAAAATGGTGTCTTGATTTGTTTGAGTCGAAATCGTGATTTATGGATTTATGATTAAAACCGGATTTAAGAATAAAAAGGGAAAATCGTGGAAAACCCTAAGAACAAATCGACCTAGGGTTTTTAGTGATGAAATCTGGAAATAATAGTGTTATAATGATGGTAAAATTATTGGATAATGATAGGGATTATTAGGGTTTGATTTTTGATAAATAGTTTGTGTACCGATTGAATAATTAAATGTTAAGGGGCTGTTTTGTAATTATTAAAACTTGTGGGATATTTTTGTAATATTGTATGGACCTGGGAGAATGTGTAAAAATTATAACATGAGGGTCTTATATGTAAATTAGGCAAGAAAAGGATTTAAATTGTAATATTAATGCCGAATTAAAAATAAATAAAAATGAGGGACTAAATATGTAATTTCTGGAAACTTGGTGCTGTTTTGAGTAATAAATTATATTCAGGGGGTTATGTGTAATTTTGGTGATTTAATGGCTTAATATGCAATTGTTAATAATTAAAGGTTGAAATTGTAAATTAAGGGACTAAATATGTAACTTTGATAACTAGAGGGACTTGATGTGATAATTGTGAATGTTTAAGGGTGCGTTCGGATAACATGTTAAAATAAGTGTTCATTGTGTAAAATTGAGAAATTAAGGGATTAATACGTAATTATGGTTAATTATGTAAATAGATTTGTAATGTAATAAAGTACAAGGACTAAATATGTAATTTACCGAAAGTTAAGGGGCTGTTGTGTACATGTGAATATTGAAGGATAATTTCTGTGAATTAATGAAATAAAAAAGGGCTTGATGAGGAACGTAAGCATAATAAGTGTTAAAGTGTAAATTATATAATTATAAGGTTTAAAATGTAAATTAATTAACTAGAAGGAGGTAATGTGTAAATTATGAAACTTGAAGGGCTTGTCATGCCATAATTAAATTAAAGGGTATTTTTTTGTAAATATGTGTAATGAAGGGCTTGAAGTGCAAATGTAATATTAATAAGGTTTAAATTGTAATTTATGTAATTATAAGGTGTAATGTGTAAATTAAGTAATTAAAGGGGTGTAACTTGTAAACATGGAAACGTGAAGACTAAATGTGTAATTCTGGAAATTAAAGTATTCAAATGGTAAATTATGAGATTTCTATTTTTAAACCTTGAACTTTGGTAAAGTTACGTTTATAACCCTGAACTATGAAAACTTGTCATATTTAACCCTAAACTTTTGTGACTTGTTTAAATACTCCCTAAAGCCATATTATGATTCAATAATAACTTAACCTAAATGAGAATATGGAAATCTTACTAATTATGGAAACTTACTAAATATGGAAACCTGCTAAAAATGGAAAGTTACTTAAAATGGAAAGGTTTGTAATTCTTTTCTACCCCTCTAGGTGTGAAGAAGGAGAGGACATGATCCTTTGCATCTTATTCTTTTGGCTTGTGCTTTGCTTTGGAATAAGGTACAGATATTCTGCTCTTTTGATAAGGAGCCTTCGGCCTCTTACTTTGATTCGTATTAGGGTTTCCTAAGCCATTGCTATGTTCCCTACACTGTGATTTGAACCTTTGACATTTGAACCTTTGACATGTGAACCTTTGATATGAACCTTGAGATTTGGACTATGATTATGACCTTGTGAACCATTGCTTTGATATGAACCTTTGACCCTTAACCCGGTTTGATACCCGAGCCAAATGTGTTTCCTAGCCATGAAGGTAACATGGCCATGTCTTTGATGCACCACTGACATGACTCTAGTGTACTCGAGTGATGTTGTACACCGTCCCCATTGTGATTGTGATATGCGCGCTTTATATTTATTATGGCCAATGTGATTTGTGTGGGGGGGCGTATGGATGCATCCTAGATTTGTATTGTGATATGTGATATGATATGTGATATGTGGTGACTGATGATGGGTGCAATCCACGTCTTTCACAAAATATGGGAGCTAGCTACTCCATTTGAAGAATGAGGACACCCCTCATATTATCTGATTATCTGAGAGGTCTCCCCTCTATATGATTATGAAGATATGATACGATTTGATATGTGATGTGATATGTGGGCTCGTGGTGGATGACTGTCCTAAACCTTACTCTTTATTACCTTTTCCTATATCTCATTCATTATGATATGTCTGTTCATTTCCATTTAATTTTGGTTTCCGTTTATTATATATCTGTTCACTGGGCTTTTTAAGCTCAGCCGCATTTCTTTTCCTGCGGCAGGTTTTAGTAGGAAGCCAGGAGCTTGGGTTTGCTTTGGGATGAGAGATTAGCTTATGAAGACGATACCTTAGTTAGAATTTACTTATGTATGACTACGTAGATTTTGTGTATTTCCTTTGTAACATTATAAACCATTTGTAATATGTAAGTCGTATGTTATGCTTGCCTTTGATATGTCACCATTTGCGTGACACTTCTACCCTTGTCGGGTTGGGGTGTTATAAAGAAAAAAAAAGAAAAGAAAAGGAGTGCCACAGCTAGTTTAACGGCTTTCCACTATCAAAGCCACTTTCACAACACTTCGTCTATCAGGGTCGGTCTAGAAACTCTTTTAAGAAATGATGAAACAGGGTCGAAAGGTTGTGTGAGTTATTGTTTGGTGTGTTGATCATGTACAATTATACATATCATCTTAGCTCATTCGTTAAACATCTCGTATACAACCATATCATCTCGGCTCATTTGTTAAACATCTCCTGTATAACCATATCATCTCGGCTTATTCGTTAAACATCTTGTGTATAACTAAAGCTCAATTATAAGGGTGTGAGTGTGTTAAAGTTTAAAGCTGAGTTATTGTTGGGAGTGGTTAGAGTATTTTCTTTTGTTTTGTTGTGTGGATTTTAGCGTGACTTAATCTTAATACCGCCAATTTTGTCCATATAATATTCAACTAAGGATAACTGATACCCGAGCGGGGAAACCCGAAAAACCGATGGATAATATTAATCGGGTATTCGGTGGGATATGGGGCGGGTACTGGTATATTATAAATGGGTTCGGTTATGGGTACACTAAAACCCGCCCCGAACCCGAACCGTTGCCATCCCTATCTTTAACACAAACACTGTGGCTAACGAATTAACCAGCAGAGGTGCAAAAGGCTATCCTCACCCGATTACGCAATGAACAAGAAAAATAACTCAAATTGATTAATTAACAATTTGCTAGGTGAGATAACGCGTATTATGCTACGGATGCATAAACGTGCTCCAGAGGTCGAAAGGTTGCGTGAGTTGCCTCAAGACCATCCAACTATCAGGGTCTGTCTAGAAACTCTTTTAAGAAATGATGAAACAGGGTCGAAAGGTTGCGTGAGTTATTGTTGGGTGTGTTGATCATGTACAATTATACATATCATCTCGGCTCATTCGTTAAACATCTCGTATACAACCATATCATCTCGGCTCATTCGTTAAACATCTCGTGTATAACCATATCATCTCGGCTCATTCGTTAAACATCTCGTATACAAACATATATATCATCTCGGCTCATTCGTTAAACATCTCGTGTATAACCATATCATCTCGGCTCATTCGTTAAACATCTCGTATACAACCATATATATCATCTCGGCTCATTCGTTAAACATCTCGTGTATAACCATATTATCTCGGCTCATTCGTTAAACATTTTGTGTATAACTAAAGTTCAGTTAAGGGTGTGAGTATGTTAAAGCTGACGTGGCAGTGTGTTAAAGTTTAAAGTTGAGTTATTGTTGGGAGTGGTTAGAGTATTTTCTTTTGTTTTGTCGTGTGGATTTTAGCGTGACTTAATCTTAATACCGCCAATTTTGTCCATATAATATTCAACTACGGATAACTGATACACGCGGGGAAACCCGAAAAATCGATGGATAATATTAATCGGGTATTCGGTGGGATATGGGGCGGGTACGGGTATATTATAAACGGGTTCGGTTACAGGTAAACTAAAACCCGCCCCGAACCCGAACCGTTGCCATCCCTATTTACCGGCTGTATATAGCCGGATTTCACCGCCACGTCATCACCATTAGCTTTTTTTTTTTTTTTTTTTTTTTTCTTTTCTCTTTTACAAATCTTGCCACATCAGCTATAGCTAAAACAAACCACAAATTCAATATTCAACCGGAAATTAATCCTTTTAATTTACCCGGTCATTTGTAAACACACACAAAAATCAATAAACCCTAATCAAAACACACATTCTTCTGGCAAACACAAGCACGCAAACAATGAATCCAAATAACAACAAAGGTAAGTTTTTTAATGTTTTCACATATCAGTTGATGATTGATTGTACAATAATTAATATCAGGCTTGTAATCTTGTTAGAAATGAAGCTGAGCGATATTTACGTGAATTGGAAGTAGATTACTAGAATGCATATAGTGCAAGGACTTATAATGTAATACTCGAATAGTTGTCTTTTTAGGCATATAAATACCCCACAAGTCTTCACTTGTGGGGTGTGGCTGAAAATCATTATACATAGCAATAATATCCGGTTTTCAACTCTCCACCTTCTCTCTACACTCTCTGACTAAACCGACCATGAATCTCTTCCATTTTGATCAACCTCGTCCACCAGAAGGTGTTAAAAGACGATTCTTGGTCTTTACAATTGGTATCAGAGCCAGGTTACTTGTGACGCATCCACTCCAAGTTTGGATATTAGAATCATAGCCTGGATATCTTTCGACCACTCTGAAATCTAAGTCGAAAAACCATTTAAAGTGCGTCTTGAGTGCTTGATATGTTTCAGTGCAGTCAAATCCTCGTTCAATTGCGTGCTCTATTCGAAATATGTAATGCGGTAGTTTCTCTCTAAATGTGCGATAATCCATTTCAGGTTCGAGGAGTCTAGCAAACATTCGATCAAAAGCATATGATTCCACTATTGACATTTTTGCTTTTGTGAGTCTCTCACATAGACTTTTGATTGCTTTAAAGTGTATGAGACATCGTTCATTCGAGCGAATAAAGTTTTGCATAACCGGAGACATTTGTCCCTCTTGAGAACTCGATTCCATTTTTCTTGTGATGTGCGATAAAGTTGATTCAGGATCTTTGCAACGAAATAGGAGATGTTGTTGTTGAAGGTTAAGATTGGTTGTTGTTGCGAAATCTTGTTGTGTTGTTGATGATGGTTGAAGTTGCAATTTATATAAACGAAACAAATTTAAATAAAGTTACAAAATTTGATTAGAGTATAATTAAGACAAAGTCAAAAGTTTACAATTTCGACAAAGGTTATGTAAATTGTAATTTAGATAAAATGACAATTTCTATAGAAATTTCAATTTGACCAAAATTTATATAAATTATGGCAAAATGTCAATTTAGATAGAAATATATCCAATTCATATAAATTGGCAATTTATATAAAATCTAACACTCTTATACAAGAGGGTAGATATCCGTTTGTCGAAGTATTTTCCACTCTTATACAAGAGTTAAAATACCGAGTTCACTTTTGAGTTGACGAAATTACGTTCGAATCAAATCCTTAAAAGTTATTTAACTTTGAAGTCGTTTCATAGAAGTACGAGGGCCAAAACTGCCAATTCTGAAAGTTCTCTAAGGCTGCTGGAAAGTACAGGGACTGAAATTGACAAATCTGAAAACTGCTAAAAATCCTTCTTTGTCCGATATCACAGAAGTCTTCTTTGTCCGATATCGCAATTGAGCAAAATATCTCGGACAAAACTGCGATAATTCTGATTCGCGATAAGTCTGATCAGACCTGAATTGCGATAATTTTATCGCGTTTCGAATTGCGATAATTTTATCGCGTTTTGAATTGCGTACATCGGGGCTGTTTATGAAGAACTGGAAGCATTCTAAGTGAGCTGAAGATGTCGATATGATGCTCCCCAAAACAAACCTGTGAAGAAGTTACAAATTATCAGTCTATGATTCATTTTCCGCTGTGCAAGAGGCTGAAGACAATTTGGGCAAAATTTCAGAGAAACTTCTTCTAACAAGCATCAAGGCTATATCAAACGGGTTGTCAATTTGGGAGGGAGCATGTAAATGAAAATGCCTTACTAATTGGGAGGGAGTAACAACCCAATTAGATCATTACAGTGATTCTGCAAGTAATTCAAGTGAGCTGAGAAAGATATGAGAAGATCAAGAGCTGCGAAGTCATCCTCAGAGGAAACTGCTCTACCTCAGCATTGCATTCATCATTGTTATGTACTTGTTAGGAATCATTGTAACTAATTCACGTATATCTCCAGCTGGAGGGAGATTGTTAGAAATGAAGCTGAGCGATATTTACGTGAATTGGAAGTAGACAACTAGAATGCATATAGTGCAAGGACTTATAATGTAATACTCGAATAGTTGTCTTTTTAGGCATATAAATACCCCACAAGTCTTCACTTGTGGGGTGTGGCTGAAAATCATTATCCATAGCAATAATATCCGGTTTTCAACTCTCCACCTTCTCTCTACACTCTCTGACTAAACCGACCATGAATCTCTTCCATTTTGATCAACCTCGTCCACCAGAAGGTGTTAAAAGACGATTCTTGGTCTTTACAAATCTATAAATGGTGATGTTAGTGGTTGTTACCGATCGACTCTATTGTAAAATGGGGTTGTTTTGTATTTTATAATGGTTGTTTTGCTATGTCTAATTATTTGTTTTGTGTCTGAGTATTTTTTGTTGCCTGTTTGTGAGTACACTGAGGGGTCTAAATCAATGAGAGGACCAAAATTTTAGAGCACAGTACAAGGGATTCTTCTGCAAAATTTTGATTTGTTAAATGGGTAGTAGTTTGTGTTTTGTAAACCATCAAAAGGTTTTTCTTTGATTGTGATATAGTTTAACATTTGAATCAATAAAACTGATCTAACAGTTGTTATTTGTAGATGTCGTACAAATTTCTTCTGATTCAAGCAGTTCAGAATCAAATGACGGTGCTCTCAACATCCTTCCTGGCCTCCTTGCTTGGTATTATCCAGAGCAACATTCCTTACATCAAAATTCATCATCAAGCTCTGAATACATATTTGATGATTCAAGTACTGACACTTTGGAAGTGGAACCTATCCAAGCAGCCATTGAACCTCCAGAGGAACTCCCATCTCAAGCTCCTATCCTGGCACACAAAAAGAAATTTACTCAGGATATTGTCTTAGGAATGCCGTGTAAGAAGAATCCTATAGGTTTTGGAGCACCTTCTAGCAGCCATGGGAAAGGCAAAACTAAGATGGTTTAGGGGTGTAGGATATACATTAACAGCTTTTGTGTTTTGTAAATGGTATTTGGTTCAATTGTGACATTTAATTTGGATACTGATTTTCCCTTATGTATGTACTTTATTATGTTTTAAATATTCTCCTTTCTGTATTCCCTAGCAACTTGCTGGTTTTTGTTTTCAATAGAGTATTAGTACTTACTTAATAAAAAGTCTTCAATGTTCAAAAAAAAAATGTAGCAATTTGTGTTTTGTAAATGTAATTAGTAAGGGTACAATAACTGGTAATTATGTAAGTATTTTGGTTTGTTAAATGGGTAGTAGTTTGTACTGTTGATATGATGGTTGCACAGTATGGTACGTTTGTGATTATTAAGATACTGATATATAACATTTGGAGCCAAAATTTTGATTTATTCAACTTTATGCTTTAATTAACAGGTTCAAAGGCAAAATTTTCAAATAATTCAATTGTTAATTTCAAATTACAACTTGGAGGCAAATTTTTGGATCGAAATTTTTTGAATCACAGCGATTCATATTCTTGGTGTATAGCCGCTTTTCTCTCATTAAAAAAAACGACTGCAAAGAAAAAACAAAAATCAAATCTTCTATCACCATTACTCTCCAAGCTAAGCCATAATCATTTTCTTTTACCCTTTGTTGCTCAAGAGTCATGGATATTGAACCCATTGTTGATAATCAAAGTTTGCTTCCTCCTGATCATGATGTTGCAGTTGATGATAACGTCTTACAATATGAATCCGAACACTATTCTAATGATGAAGATATAGATGCGACTGGAACCAACCAAGCAAAGATACCAGCTAAGAGGGGCTCAACCAGGCTAGTAAAGTTTCGCGCGAAGCATGAAAAACCTGGTGCAATAAAGCTCAAGGTAACCTTCGATGCATTCGGTAGGGTAACAGGGGAAAACAGAGCAGTGTTTGTGAGTTTTTTAGGAGATGTGGCTCTTGAGCAGATATGTGTTAAGATTCTACACTGGAAGAAGGTGATTAAGGAATCAAGAGATAAACTATGGGATGAAATCTTGGTACATATATACTCCCTCCGTCCCTAAATAAATGTCCATCTGGACTTTTTGCGGTTTTTAATATTCAACTTTGACCTTAAATATTTTTGTTTGTGTTATATAATACTTGATGCAAAATATATGAATGGATTGGGTTTTAAAAGTATTTTTCATTGGTATAATTTTCATCAAGTATTATATAACACAAACAAAATTATTTAAAGTCAAAGTTGAACAAGAAAAACCGTAAAAACTCAAAGTGGACATTTATTTAGGGACGGAGGGAGTACTATTTTGTAACCCAGTACTACATAACTTTATGTATGCAGTTACATTATGTGCAACTAATTAACAACATTGTGTTAATCTTTGCAGAAATTTTTTGTTGTTGACGTGAAATACAGAAAATTGATAATGATTCATCTTGGTAAAATGCTAAGGAATTACAGAAGGAAGCTCAAATTCAACTACATTTTGCCCAACCTAAATACACCTTCCAAACTGAATGAAGTCCTGGACTTGTATAATAAAATAATGAAATCAGAAGACTGGGTCGAGTATGTTAAATACACGACCACCGAAGCATACAAGGTTTTAATTAGTCATCTTTAATTAAGTGTATATGTCATTTTATTATTTTCAGTTTGCAGCATTACCGCATCTAAACGCCTTATGATTTTGTGTTTTTAGGAGAAATCTGAGAAAGGTAAAATGGCGCGTTCCCAAAATATTTATCAGCATAAAATGGGACGAGGTGGATATGCTTATGTCAAAGAGAAAATGGTAAGATTACACAATGTTTGTTTTACCAATTGAGAGACGATCAGTATGAGAAATGAATCTGTTTACATTGCCCAATTTACACATTTGCATTAATACCCTCATATTTTCGATTATCTTGGTTTAACTGTACATGTGTATGCATTTGATGTTTATTAGATCCAAAATAAAGAGATTGAAGCGGATGAAGAACCCCCCTGTGATGTAATGTGGGTGAAAGGAAGGGTAAACAAAGACGGCGAATACCCAAATGATGATATTAAATCAAAGGGAGATGAACTTGTAAGTTTGACTGCTAATTCTATTATTATGCTTATATAGCAGTAGCATTAACTGTGTACTAGCAGTAGTAGCTTGTATACCAGCAGTAACTATGTACTAGCAGTAGTATACTTTTCATTGAAGTGCAACTAACTCTAGCTGAGCAGCATTGACACAAATATGAGCAGCAGTTACTTTAACAACATCAAGAAGACTTTTAATCCCAACATTTCCTATATTTTTTGTGCAGAAAGAAGCTGATGACATGATCAAGGAAGGAACCTCGAGTGTTGATGATGGCACTGATGTCATGACAGTTGTATTTGGTAAGAAAAAGGGCGGTTATGCCAGAGGTGTGGGAGGTGCAGTAACATACAAAGAGTATTTTGGCCTTCCTCAAAGAAAACAAGAAGCCGATGAAAAACTTGCCTTACTTCAAACTCAACTGGATAAGGAGAGACACGAGCGTGAAGAAAAAGATAAATTGGTCAAGCAATTGTCCACCGAGATGACCGAAAAAGATGCGCAGGTCAAGAAATTATCCAGTGAGGTGGAACACACAAATAAAGTGCTTGCTCTACTGATGGAACAGTTGAATAAACAAGGGATGAATATAACTTTGCCATCTGAACCATCGGCAATAGCCTCAGTTGTAAGCCATTTTTTATGTTGTTAACAATTTCATTTTCTAATGCTAACACCACTGATGCTAATGATACTAGGCATTGAACATAAACTGATGAGTGACTGTATTTCTTAATTTATATTGTAGGTGACTCCAATGGCCATTGACAATATTGAAGGTCACTCCAATGGCACTCAGACAAGTGATGCTGTAATTCCTAAAGATGCGGGAATTGAGGAGAAGTCCAATGGCCTTGAAACTTCTAAAAAGGTAACGGAAACAATGGAAAGTATAGTAATAAAACATCGCCCTTTGATTTTTGAATTTTACATACATGATCGACTAATGTACCGTGTTTTATATATACGTATAGAAACCTGCTGCTAAAACTGTCAGGCCTAAGCATAACCTTAATTCACGACAAAACGGGTCTCCCGATTCCCAATCGCTACAAAATGTGTCGTCTCCAACACAACCACTGCCAACAGTATGTATTTCAACATGTTTCTTGTTACTCTTTTGTTTAAATAATGTAACGTGTTTTATATATACATATAGGAACTTGCTAAAACTGTCGGACCCAAGCCAAAGCAAAAGAAGCGACCAAACGGGTCTCCGGATTCCCAATCGCAACAAGATGTGTCTCTAACACAAGCACTGCCAACAGTATGTATTTCAACATGTTTCTTGTTATTCTTTTGTTTAAATAATTTCTGATATATACATAAAAATTCTTTTTTTGCAGACACTTAAGTGCAAACTGTGGATTATAAAGCAAACAAATATTGTTGCTTTGGGTACCATATACCAGTCTAGTGGAAAGCAAGTGCTGCATAACCGACCACTCCCAAGTGATTGCTACAAAGTTTCGATTGATAAATCGTTAGTTGATGCAGCATGCATACCGGACGTAGCAAATAATGGGTTAAAAACAGTTAAGAATGTCGAAAGTAGTTTCGTTGCATGGCCAAAAGATCAAGTTATTTTTGAAGAGGTGGTACGTACATGTGTTTTTTCAACCTACATATATATAATTATTCATATGTAATTCAATGTTCGATAGAAGCGTATTTTGTTTACTACAGGTTACACCAACAAACCATGTGACTAAATGTGTACCAACGACACCATCGAAGAAACAATATATATCTGCTAACGACTTAAGGCAAACTGCTAGTAAGGGGGTGAAGGTTCAAAAGTCTTTAGATATTTGATTAATTAAGTACGACATTACAATTGTATGTTCTGTCCAGTTATATACAATCGAGTTTAATTCAATTTGAAATTTCTTGTGGTTTTTAATATTGTTTTATATATAATATATATACTCATTCCAGCAGCACTAGCATAGTACTAGCAGTAGTAACTCTGATTCAGCAGGACTACCTTAGTACTAGCAGTAGCAACTCTGCTCCAACATTATTGGTCACTCTTTGTTTAATTCGATGTGTGACTAAATAGTACCAAAGGCCACACAAACTAAAAATTCATGTGACCATTAGATGAACAATAGTCACGCAAAATACACATTTCTTTACTTTAAACAGCATATGGTCACACTTATTAACACGTTTGGCCACTTTATGCTTAATTGTATGTGACTAAATACCCAAAACAAACATGCTTTGTGTGACTAAATATTACAAAAGGCCACACAAACATAAAATTCAAGTGGCCATTGGATGATCAATAGACACACAAAATACAAATTTCTTCACTTTAAACAGCATATGGTCACACTTATCAACACTTTTGGCCACTTTATGCTTAATTGTATGTGACTAAATAACCAAAACAAACATGCTTTGTGTGACTAAATATTACAAAAGGCCACACAAACTAAAAATTCATGTGACCATTGGATGATCAATAGTCACAGAAAATACACATTTCTTCACTTAAAACAGCATATGGTCACACTTATTAACACTTTTGGCCACTTTATGCTTAATTGTATGTGACTAAATAACCAAAACAAACATGGTTTGTGTGACTAAATATTAAAAAAGGCCACACAAACTAAGAATTCATGTGACCATTGGATGATCAATAGTCACACAAAATACACATTTCTTCACTTAAAACAGCATATGGTCACACTTATTAACACTTTTGGCCACTTTATGCTTAATTGTATGTGACTAAATACCCAAAACAAACATGCTTTGTGTGACTAAATATTACAAAAGGCCACACAAACTAAAAATTCATGTGACCATTGGATGATCAATAGTCACACAAAATACAGATTTCTTCACTTTAAACAGCATATGGTCACACTTATTAACACTTTTGGCCACTTTTTTTTTAAATTGTATGTGACTAACTCGAAAAAAACAACACACGCTGTGTGACTAAATCATCACAAACGTCACATTTATTATATTTTCATGTGGCCATAGGATGGGAAATAGTCACACATACTGATGAATCCAACAAAACTTGTGCCTAATTAGTCGCACATATTCGGGTTTTAGTCACTCTTTTTCAATGAAAACGGCCACAAACTAAACAATGTGACCATATGATACCTACGGTGGCGCAACTTTTTGTCACACACACCCAAAAAAACGTGTGTGACTATATGCATATAGTCACGCATTTTGGGTGTGACGAAAGCCACATTCTGTACCAGTGATTTCGTGACAATTTCTTAGTGTCTCACGCCTGCCTCATTTTGTCTCATCCCAAATAGACAATACTATATTTGCATTCACTTCTATATCTTATACTAGTATCATTCAAGATGTAATATATTACGCGGGATTGACTACTACTTGTTCTTGACTTTTTTACTAAGAATGTGACATGAAATTGATATCAAACCAAATACCTCCATTATTGTTATGGACTTATTATTCATCTATATATTTTTAAGTACAACTACCTACTACAAAACAAACAAGCATTCAATTTTGGGTTCCATGGACCTCGATGATGATTGTAACATCCAGAGACTCTATTTTATTAAAATACACTCCTAGCTAACCTTTTTTTCAACTTCTTTTGTTGAAAATATCCTTACCATAACTCAAAATCAGCAAAAAGAAATTTTACCTTCCACGAGTTTTTACATGACTGATTGAAGTCATGTGCATTCGATGTATCAGTTGGAACAACATATTATAACAGACATTTCAATGAATAAGAACTGAGAAATATAAGTTTAAATCGGAACATGTTAAGTTAGTAGTTATTAAAAAAAAACAAAACAAAAAAAGCAAACTATGTAGACAAATTTAAAGCGAAGTAAACTAATGTAATAGCAGTGATATAAGTGGTAGCTGTGGGTTGCAGCTGTGAGCTTTTTTAAATAAAAACGTTTAGTAACATATATAACTAACTTTAATTATAAGTGAGTACATGTGTAAAATAGAACATGGTTATATGTGTAAAATGACTACTTACGTGCAAGACAACAACATGGTTATATTCAACCTCATTTGTGGCCAAATAACTACGATATATACATCTACTAATGCATAAGATAACACATAAACACAGACTAAATTGTCACATTTCACAGCTCCTTTGCTACAGCTTCTTAAACAAGCATTGGAGAATTAGTCTTCCTAAAAATAGGCACAGCTCACTGCTCCTTTTCCAAATGACTACTAAAGTCAAAATGCTCACCGCTCCTTTTCCAAATGACTACGTCAAAATGCTCATTGCTCACCGTCAAAAAAAGCTCCACACCGCTCCGCGCCAAACATACCTTAAATGCTCAATACACACATCGTTTTGTACATCTCATTTATGGCCACTACATCCGGTTCAACATCACTGTACCAAACATATAAAGCTTGATATTCATTTTGTTTAGTGATTTTGAGTCACGGACTTGTACGCTATCAGTATGTCGATATTTTTATCAAGGGTCTTCTTAGTGCATTGTTTCAAGATTTTTGCTCCAGTCTGAACGTCAAAAAACCTCCCGCTCCAAATGCGGCGGTGTATTAGCCGAATGAATTATGAGGCCCGAGTGTTATTGGTTTAGGATTAGCCTATTGCGATAGCCTTCTTATTAAGTCATTATTTAATCTATATATAAGTGACATTATTAATAATATGATTAAGCACTTTATAATATCTAATAATCATATCGTCCATAATTTGTACAATCAGAATAACTTGAAATCTCTCGCTGCACCTTAAAAGCTTACTCAAAATGTTTGTTTTATATGCCTTGCCTACGAAGAAAAATAACAAATTAAAATAGTATATTGCAGCCATTTCTTATAATATTTAGCAACTTGTTATGCTTAGTGTGTATGTCTGGTTTATCGTAAAAAAATAAACTGTAAATATTATATTGCAACCATTTCTGTAAATATTTAGCAACTTGTTATATGCTTAGTGTGGATGCCCAGTCCTTTATCCTAAAAAATCAATCTATCAAAGGCTAACAAACCGACTTCTAGTATGAAATAAAAACAACAACTCAATTTAGTTAAAATATACTCCTAGCTTGCGAAATTGATTTTTTTTTTAGATATCTTTCGTTGAAAATATCCTTACACAAGATGTACGTAGATGTTACAATCCATGACCAAACAAGCAATACTCAAGGTGATTAGTAAAAAAGTCAAGAACAAGTAATAGGCAATCTTGCGTAATATATTTCATCTTGAATGAAGCAATTAGCAAGATGTAGAAGTGAATGCAAATATTGTCTTTTTGGGATGAGACAAAATGAGGCAGGCGCTACGAAAGTGTCATGAAATTGATATCATACCAAATACCTCCATTATTGTTATGGACTAATAATACGGAGTATCTCTACAGTTTTAATACAATTAGCTACTACAAAACAAACAAGCATTCAATTTTTGGTCCAATGGACCCTTATGATCATTGTAACATCCACAAACTCAATTTAATCAAAATATATTCCATGCTGACAAAACTGAAATCTTCTTTTGGGACATCTTTCGTTGAAAATATCCTTACCATAAGTCAAAATCAGCAAAAAGAAATTTTACCTTCCACAAGCTTTTACATGACGGATTTTTGTTGCATGAAGTCATGTGCGATATATCAGTTGGAACAACATATTATAACGGACATTTAAATGAAGAAGAACTAAGAAATATATGTGTAAAATCGGAACATGATAAGTTAGTAGTTATAGTATTACCTCGTCCTAATATTATTATCCACGGACAAAAAACATAATGTTTAAAAAACGCATTAATTACTGCTTCAGTTTATACAAAAGTCTAAAAGATACGATGACACGATGTTACCGTTAAACAATTAGTCAATGTTTTCTTTTATTTTTGTAATTATCAATTTTGGTTAAGGATACTATGGTAAACTTAAACAACTCCAACTACTATTTTAGCGGTGGACAAATATCACTAAATGAAGAAAAACTAATATCATGTTCGACTTTAGCTTGACCTTGACATGTTTTTACTCGCCTCAACTCAATGATCTATATTATGGGTTTGCTAAAATGAAAGATACACATTTTTTCATAATAGTTGGCCGTTATCATACATATTACGTGTTCGAGTAAATTTGAAATGAACACTATGTTATTATTTAAAACTCGCAACTTGTATTCTTGCCCAATTCTTGCACTGTCATTTAATCATTTACGTATAGTAATTCTTACCATAATCTTACAATAACATTCTTTGTTGATTATTTCTTACAAATGCGCATGTGAATGTTGGAATATGGTAGTTGGACTAGCCTAATACGACTAAAGGTGTGTGAGCCTATTGGGGGCACATACTTTAAACATTAGAATACGTTTATTGTAAATGCTCAAAATGACCCGTTTTGACCCGTTTGTACAATATATGAACTAGACATGATTCATACTTGTCCTAAACCTTATGGCCGGCCCATAGAAGGTTCTAGAGGGTGGGAAAACTGTCTAGGTTCGTTTGTGAAGTGATAAGGGATGAGAAGGGAGAGTCGTGATGTGTTTAGGAGTGTTTGGGATAAGGCTTAAAAGTGATTTTGAAGCTTATCTTGAGCTAGGGTTGAGAGGATATATAAACCCCTCATTCCCTGCTCTTAACTCACGAATTGATTCAACCACAACACTCAGAAACTCTCTTCTATATCCCATCAAATTATATCAAGTTCTTGTTTTGAGTTCTTGATTAATTTGCATCACTTTTAAACCTATAACTTGCATTCAAGTTAATTCAAGGTGCTTCAATTGGTTATAATTGATCCTACTGCTTTAGATAAGTGTTAGGATTCGTATATTATAAGTCCAAACCTCCACAGTTTGCTGCAGAAACTTTTGGCAAAGTTTCTGTGCAGTTCTCGGACAAAACAAGACCACAGATCTGATGTAGTGTTGTCCGATATCGGACAACAAAGGATTTTGGATCTTGGACAGCCTGGTGATATCGGACAACAAAGGAATTTGGGCTGTTTTGGTTTTGATCCGTTTTTGAGCAATAACACTTGGTGTTTGGGTTTACGTGGTACACGGCTAGCACTCCGGGCGTATTTGTTTGACGTGTTTGTGTGAGCAACCGTAGAGGTGGTATTTTAACCACTATTAGTTTCTTTTGCGGGTGTCGACGAGGGTTAGTTTTCTTGTTCCATTTTATTCTTTGTTTGTTTATTATACGTGTTAACTATAATTGTAAACTAGATCCATTATCCGCTGCGTACTCGTAGTTAATGGTTAACTTAATTATAAAATCCCAAAAGTGGCATCACGAGCCATCTCGTTTATCGATTATGGGTTACACGATTTAATAAACACGCTAAAAGGCTGCATGAAATCTAACTTAGTTATTTGTTTTATTTTATTTTGACAACTATAATGCAATACTTGTCATTAATTAATAAAAAATAACAAGACACACACAAATTAATTAACGGTTAATTAGATTCATAAAATAGCAAAAATTAAAAGTTAATAAGTTTGCCATGATTATTTTATGTGTGTATTCCGGCTATAAGACCTACGCAATCATTTTTTGTGATGCATGTGGCGATCTAGGCACTTGATGAAAACCTAGTGAGGGTCTTATGGTTCTCTTTTTGGGGAAGACTTGCTAGAGTTCTCGGATCTAAATGTTTACTTGTTAATATTATTGTCATGTTTTTAGTATTATGTTCTTTTGTGATTTTTGTTTTTAGCCTACATGTTTACACGCCTAAAACTAAAATAAAAGAGGACTAATACCTATAAAAAGATGACATTAAGTATGGTCTTAATTTACACGCCTAAATACCATGCTCATTGTGACCTGCTATTTGATTCGTGGAAAATTGTTTTTGTAAAATTAAGTGACCTAAATTATTGAAACAAGTTTTCATGAAATTAAAAACTGGACGCTATGGACACTTGGGAAGTACGGCTCACCCACTAGAACAAACTATAAGGGGGGTTTCAGGCGGTGCGCACAGTCACACCTAAAGGATTTTCGGTCATAGCTTTGCGCTGACCTGGTCCTCCGCTTCCTTGCGAGTTCGATTGGAGCTACCGTGAACCATGATGATCACTATAGTGTCATTACTAAAAGATTTTAAAATAAAGTGCTAAAAGTTGTTTTGCATGCTTCTTTGTACACGATTTTATCACATTTATGTGTATACCCTATATGTAAATTTTAAGTCTATGCCACCCAACCAAGAACAAGTGCATTTGACTTGACCTCTTTGGTCAGACCTTAGGGCCATTTCAACCCATGGCAAATTTTGCTCATTGGTCAGACATTTGGCGATATTTGCACGTTCTTGCTTGGTCGACTTATTTCGAGTATGCTTGGTCAGACCTGGGACCCGAGGCATAAGATGCGACTAAACATGCTCATGACATTATTACTTGTCTACTAATGTCTTGATCAGTCTCATAAGTCTAAGAGTTACAGTTTATGCAATTAACGCTCGTCGCTTACCTCTTGCCCTACTTGTTTACACGCTGGTCAGACCTCCGGTAATAAGTGGGAGGTCAAGATGGATCTTAGTCTTAATTAGTAATTAATTGGGTAGTTAATTCTTTTAAGAATTTAATTATCGAAAATACTAACTTCGAACTTTCTATGTTCTGATTAAAATATCATGTTGTTGCAAAATAATTCGTAAACAAAAGTTTGTTTTTTTCTTTAAAAGACACACTTAGTCTCTTTTCCTGGTAAGAAGAGTGAGACTTATTCCTATTTATTTCTCCTTAGTTGACAAACTAAGATAGGATTACAATTGTTAAACTCACTTATGATCTTTCATTATCCTTTTCCGGTATTGAAATAATTGAAAGATAAAATATTTTATGTAACTAGAAAACATTTTGTCTATAGCTACCAAAATAAATGACATCTTGCATTTGTCACGATGTATGAGTTTAAACCGCAAAGAGTATAGAAATTACTAGCATATTTGCTAGGTATTTTTATTGGACTCTTATTATTCCATATAGTGCTAAATACCCTTGGGGCTATGTAGATGATAAAGGAGGAATTGCATGCTAACTATTCAAGTTAAATGAAAGCATGAATGGCTAGTCCCTCATCTACATAAGTAGGACTTCATATACTCTATTCAATACCTAAGTACATTGTTACTTGTAGGCATTCGAAGAGAATAGGAAAGTGTATTAAAATTGCAATATGCTTTCTACTGGCAATGTAACACTTACAATGTTGACAAATCCAGTGGGGCATTGCGTTTTATTACTGAAATAACATTCCTGTAATGTTGTCAATTTCAGTGGGAGCTACGAGATTTATTTCCTTGTTAGTCACCCATATCATTTCAAACTTGCTTTGAAATAATTCATTACTTTCCGAATATGAACGACCATTGCTTAAAGGATAATTGCATTTTATTTTATTAGATAACACGTTGCCTTTCTGCTGTTTCTTTCTGAACGTTATCTATAGAATAATAATCCACAAATCCTTATTAAAGGTTATGGTTCTAAAACTACTTGTAATATCTATGACATTATCATATTGTTTACACAATCAAACACATGTTGTTTGTTTTCATAATATGATGTTGTGCCTTACACAAGTGGGAGAAATCTCAAAGTGTGTGCAAGGAACAACATATTATTGGTTTCTCTTAACCGCAAGGTAAGAAAGCTAATCATTCTACTAGGACTTGAACATGCAAGATGTTTGTTGCCCTACTACATTCAAATGTCTTGACATAGTGTAAATATACTTCAACATTTCGACTACATGTTTTAGTCAACATAATTATGGTTAAATGATAATAATCTAATTATGAAGTATAAAATTAACTTGAAATTACTACAGAACTCAAGAGTTTGCGTTCATGATTACTTTTGTTAGTATAATTATGTTTACATGTTAAGACATAATTATAAAGTCCTTGAATTAATCAATGACTTATAACATAAAGTATATAGTAAAATTGTTATGTCTTCTTGTAAACACATAAACATGACGCCTTTGAATTATTCAAAGACTTATAATGTATTATTGACATGTTCTGTTTTCTTATAAACACATGAACATATAATTCTGGAACAGTTCTGTGTTCTTGTGAACACATGAGCATAAGGTTCTTGTATTATTCAAGAAATATACATTATAGCATGCATTTGGTTCGAAAATACTTAATATGCAATTTGCTCGACCCAATTGACAAGTATTTGGTCCAAAGAGAATTAAATTATCTATGGAATTCTGATATAGTTTCACAATTCCAATACTCATAGAATACCACATTATTATGGTATGTCTAATGTGTTGAAACAAACTATATTCATATTGTTTGATTCATGATAGCTTTAATTGCTCTACCTCCAAAATCTATCAAAGTTAGAAAATTGCGTGTGTCATGGATACACTCAATGTAGTTCAAACCTAGAAGGTATTCAAGACAACCCATGACCGAAACCCCTAAACCTTTAGGGATTTTTGGTTTTTCCACTCAAACCAATCGAATCCTAAACCCTTTTGGGTTTTTGATTTATCTACACTTCCTAGCTTGAAGATTGTAGTATTGGTGTTCCTCCTAGCTCGACGAAACACAAAACTGTTGCTAAGGTTTTCGGTTAAAGGGTGATACACAATTAGGGTTTTTGCTACAAACCTTAATTAGAGTTGTTGGAAGAAATTCCATTATGTCTTGATTTAAGTTCTGAATTTGTTATAATCTTATGAAGCATTTTATTAACAATCTAGAGATGAGAACTTGAAATGTATTTTGTGGTTCCCAAATAAAGAACAATTTATTGTTGCTTAAATACTTAGTATTTAGAGAATTGTCTCTACTTACAAAAGTAAGTGGGAGCATCAACAAATCTTGAAGATATTCAAGAACAAATACATAACCTTCTAAAATCCACTTATTAATGCCATACTAAGGTTAAACATGTAAATGTTGACCGAAGTATAATGTTACCCTCATTCATAAATCCGCATGGATGCCTCATCACTTGAGTGATATTTTAATATCAATGCTGAGGGATATAAGTTAGAAGATCATTGTAAATCTGCTAACTACTAAGGTACATTATCACATCTTGAATCTGATAAATGTCTTAGGACTATGAATGATAAGATGCAGTCCTTAAAAGGCAAATCAATGTTTTGATCTTGATTGTTATTTCGCCTAATAGTTAACCTATGAGGTTGGAATAAGTTTCTTTTGAAGAAAGGCTTACAAGGACAAAATTGTATACATGATTAATGCATGGTTTATAATAAGAAGTTTTTAATCATACTCATGCAATTGACTGTGATTAGATTTTCTTATATACACGCATTAATTAAATAAAGATAATTAATTGTCATACAAGTTTTCCTTAAATGTGGAATATGGCAATTAAGTTTTATAAATCTTTCCTTTATGATTACCTTTTGCGAGGACGGTGTGTAATCAAAATGGTTATGAGTATATATAATCTTTATGTAGTATACAAGTTTAAGCAATCCAAGTTTGGATTGGATCATGCATCTGGGAGCTGAGATCTTGAATTTAATTACAATATGATTTTGATTGAATTAAGATAACTCCTGAATACATCTGACATTAAGTGGGAGCACTATGTTTTCCTTAAAATTCATATATTGTATAACATATTGAAGATATCATTCCATTTAAGCTAGAGTTTAATCCTTAAGCTTGGAATAAAACTTCACTTGGAATCTAGGGAATAGAATAAACAACCTTGGAATAAATGTTTATTTGGAATAAACATATGCGGAAAATTAAGTCCAACACAAATGCAATATATCATCAAAGCAAGTCTTAAATGGTATATTTCACTTGGAATAATTTATTACATGGATGGAAACCTTATATTTTTAACTAAGGATTTGTCATGTATATATTATATTGTGTATAAGACTGGTTGTTACTTTTGCACAAGAGCAAGATGAGCTGACAACAACAATATCTAATTGAGAATATTTAGATTATTGTTAATACAAATGTTTACGAATTATAAAGCATAGTGTTGTATACGTACAATGATGCTAGAGGATAATTAAAACTAGTTAAAGTAGGATTTTATCATTTATGATAAATCTGCTAACTAGATATGCTCAACAAAGAGCATTGTTGCATTACACATTAAGGAATAAAGAATACTTTACATTTTAAGAAACTGTAAAGATGATTTCAGTATGTCGTTGACTTCTAATACCTTATGCAAGGTAGTGCGACATCTCCATACTATGACACTTGCAATAGTATGAGCATATGAGATAAGACACTCATCATATATTTCAAATCCCTCACTATATGTGAAATTTGAAACTAGTATTTGGAAAGTTTACTCAGATGACTATTTAGTTTTCTTGCAAAGAAAAGTTGAGAATGTTGGAAACATTAGACTTCTACTTACTAATTAGTCTCATGCATATCTGTTTTTAGTATTTGGATAATTGGGATTGTTAGACAATTTTTACTTTATGATTAATAAAGATACTTGGTATTTGTTATTCATTCATATAATAATTGTTATCCTATATTTGCATGTTTAATCCTTGAATGATTTTATCATTCTAAATATGTCCATTGTCGGTTAACAATTTAGGAATATTGTTATGCAAGGCAAATGTGAGTGTTGGTTATATTCTATGAGAATGTGGATTGTTCCCGCCAAACTCATATGTATTCACAAGGGATGCATATTGGATACCCCAACTTTCAAACATTTACTTTTGGATCCTTGTCATGAGTAAGATGTTGAAAATGGTTTATTAAGTCATCCTTAGACTTGAGATACAAGCAAGTTCTGTTATGTGTGGATATCACTTTTGTAATTATATGCCAAACGCTGTCCTGAATAAGGTAGTTATAAAAGCTATTTTTCGAAGTGATGTGAAGCAGCATCCACAACACTTGTAGTCAACAAAGGATTTTTTACTCCACTTGATATGTGCAGAAAGATACCATGGGCCCTCTCCAGAATTAATCAGATAATTGTTTGGCCAAACCCAAAGGGTAATGCAAGATGATTCTTGATTACATTTGGTATATCTGAATTAAATTCTATAACGAGAATCTAAATGGTTAAACTATATGGAATGAGTTAGGATCCATATCCATGGTTTAACGGTATCTATAACAAAGGATGATGAAAGCAAGACATAAATGACCATGCTACTGAGAATGATTTATGAAACTACATCTCAGACACCTTTAGTTTAAATAGCGAGTGAGAGCGTTGCTAGACGTTTCCGTCGTTGGTATTTGTGCTATCTGCTACTCCAACTCCCAAGTGGGAGCTGTTGGAATATGGTAGTTGGACTAGCCTAATACGACTAAAGGTGTGTGAGCCTATTGGGGGCACACACTTTAAACATTAGAATACGTTTATCGTAAATGCTCAAAATGACCCGTTTGGACAATATATGAACTAGACATGATTCATACTTGTCCTAAACCTTATGGCCGGCCCATAGAAGGTTCTAGAGGGTGGGAAAACTGTCTAGGTTCGTTTGTGAAGTGATAAGGGATGAGAAGGGAGAGTTGTGATGTGTTTAGGAGTGTTTGGGATAAGGCTTAAAAGTGATTTTGAAGCTTATCTTGAGCTAGGGTTGAGAGGATATATAAACCCCTCATTCCCTGCTCTTAACTCACGAATTGATTCAACCACAACACTCAGAAACTCTCTTCTATATCCCATCAAATTATATCAAGTTCTTGTTTTGAGTTCTTGATTAATTTGCATCACTTTTAAACCTATAACTTGCATTCAAGTTAATTCAAGGTGCTTCAATTGGTTATAATTGATCCTACTGCTTTAGATAAGTGTTAGGATTCGTATATTATAAGTCCAAACCTCCACAGTTTGCTGCAGAAACTTTTGGCAAAGTTTCTGTACGTTCTCGGACAAAACAAGACCACAGATCTGATGTAGTGTTGTCCGATATCGGACAACAAAGGATTTTGGATCTTGGACAGCCTGGTGATATCGGACAACAAAGGAATTTGGGCTGTTTTGGTTTTGATCCGTTTTTGAGCAATAACACTTGGTGTTTGGGTTTACGTGGTACACGGCTAGCACTCCGGGCGTATTTGTTTGACGTGTTTGTGTGAGCAACCGTAGAGGTGGTATTTTAACCACTATTAGTTTCTTTTGCGGGTGTCGACGAGGGTTAGTTTTCTTGTTCCATTTTATTCTTTGTTTGTTTATTATACGTGTTAACTATAATTGTAAACTAGATCCATTATCCGCTGCGTACTCGTAGTTAATGGTTAACTTAATTATAAAATCCCAACAGTGAATATCCCGCTGGAGCCTTGTATTATGAGTTTGGTGTCCACTTAAATATAATCACTTAGCTACACACAGATTCTTTCAAATACTAAAAGTCGAAACACACACACACACATCCTTTTGTTCATCTCATTTTTTATCAATAACAAGAAAAGTATTCATGGCTGATCCCTTTACTTCGGCCCTTGTGAGTGATGTGGTAGGGAGATTAACTTCTGCAGCTTTCCAAGAGGTTGGGTTGCTTTGGGGCTTTGAAAATGATCTTTTAGCTCTCAACAACACTTTCAAACTGATCCAAGGTGTTCTTCATGATGCGGAGATGAGCCAAACAAACGAAAAGGCCGTCGAAGAATGGCTAAGGACTCTCAAATCCACCACTTTAGAGGTGGAAAATGTTCTAGATGAAGCCTCAACTGAAGCTACGATACAAAGCCTACACAGTATCAAACATAAGGTAAGAACCTTCTTTTCCTCCCACCATAATCCGCTTGTGGTCAAAACTAGGATTGTTCATAAAGTTAAGAACATAAGGAAAAAGTTGGATGTCATTCATGCTGATAGATCCAAGTTTAACTTGACTCCCAATACCATAACTGAAATTGGCGGCGGGGGAATCAGTGGTGAGATTTCAAACAGGGAAACTAGCTCACCTATGCCACTAGTGAAGATCTACGGAAGGGATGAAGAGAAGAAATTGATAGTTGATAAGATTTGTAACCAAGATATAGGCATCCGACATGACGATGATGATGTTCGGGTCTATGCTATCTGGGGCATGGGTGGCATCGGAAAAACCACACTAGCGCAATATGTTTACAACCATGAAACGGTGAAGACACATTTCGAGTTTAAGTGTTGGGTGTATGTCTCTGCTGTGTTTGACGTCAAACAAATAATTAAACGAATAATTAAGGCGATATATGGCCCAGAAGATTGGAAGATGGAAGCGATGCCATTGGATGCTTTGCAAACACGACCTCAAAACAAGTTGGATGGTATGTCATCGGATGATTTGCAAATAAAACTTCAAAAAAAGTTGGATGGTATGTCATTGGATGCTTTGCAAATACAACTTCAAGATAAGTTAAGAGGTAAGAAGTTTTTTATTGTTATGGATGACGTATGGGTCGAAAACCAGGACATGAAAGAGTGGGATGAGTTACGGAAAGCATTAAGATACAGAGCAAAAGGCAGCACCATGATGGTAACCACACGGAAGAAAGATACTGCCCAACTGATGGCTAAGATTCCTGAGTTGCAGCATAATGTGGCAGTTCTATCAGAAGAGGAGTCATGGTCGCTATTCAAGATGCTTGTGTTCCCAGGCGGAAGAGAGGGGGAAAACGTAAGGGAGCTGGAGCTTGTAGGAAGGGAGATAGTTGAAAAATGCAAAGGTTTACCTCTAGCAGTGAAGACTTTAGGGAGCTTAATGTCGAAAAAAGAAAAGGTGAATGAGTGGCAGCTTGTAAACAAGAAGTTCATGTTGGAGATGCAAGACAATCACATCTTACCTGCTTTGAAATTAAGCTACAATGATTTGCTTCCACATTTGAAACGATGTTTCGCTTATTGTTGTGTATTATTTTCAAGAGGGGAGGAAATGAGTAAGGATTTATTGATAGAGTTGTGGATGGCAAATGGATTTATTCCATCTCAAGGAGATGCGAGCTTGTATGAGCTTGGTGAGGAAATTTCTACTTGTTTGGTCCGGAGGTCGTTTTTCCATGATGTTGTGGAGGAGGATATAGACAAAGATGAGAAATTCAAAATGCATGATTTAATGCACGATCTTGCGCGATATGTAATGAGACATGATTGTGCAGTTATAGAGTCGGGTAAGGAGTCGATAATCCGGGATGAAGTGCTTCATCTCAGTTTATCATGTGAAGATTTTCAGTTTTCAAAACAGGATTTGAAAAAGCTAAGATCAGTACGATCAATGCTTGTGTTCAATAGATGTTATACGAGTAACATTAGACAAATCTCCAACCATGTCTATCTAAGGGTGTTGTACTTGAACGAAATTAGAGGCTCGAATTTGCCCGAATCAATATGCAAGCTAATACATTTGAGATACTTGAAAGTATCAGACTCAAAAATAAAAGTTCTACCAGAGTCGATTATATATCTCCAAAACTTGCAAACATTAATTCTAGACAGGTGTTCCTGGTTCCGTGAGTTGCCTAAAGGTTTGAGGTACATGAAGAATCTTCAACGTCTACATACTGGTCACTTCAATGAAATCCTACATATGCCTGTTGGAATAAAAGAACTAACCAACCTTCGAAGGCTTTCAGATTTTGTTGTAGGAAAATATGATGGGGCCCGAATAGAGGAATTGGAAAATCTAAATCTTCTTGGGAGGGGGTTGACGTTATCAGGACTTCAGAATGTTGGAGGTTTAAGGGATGCCAAAAGTGCCAAGTTGAAAGACAAAACAAATCTAAAGTCTTTGACATTAGATTGGGATAGATCTGGAACATTTGATTCAGAGGTTGTTGAGGGATTGGAACCAAATTCGTGTTAGAGTTTATGGATTATTTATTAATATTTGTATATCCGGTTTCAAACCCGAGACTTCGGGATTGCACACATTACGTATGAGTCTCAATGTATTAATAATTAATATAATGATTTATGATTAATTATTAAATCACAAATGTTTATTTGGTCGAACAAGGAAAAATGAGGGGGTTAAATGTCGATTTTTGAAACTTAAGGAGGTGTTGGACTCAAACTTGGAGAGCAAGTTTGGAGTGTATATAAACCCCTCAAAGCTATATGATCAAGAGAGGTATCCCTATCCGATTTATATAATCGGTTCTTTTCCTCTTTTTCCAAAACCCACTGACACTCTATACAGTTAAAGAAGTCAAGCTACATGCCATGCATGTGGGTGTACTGTTGGTACAGAATTTTGTATGCATATGGATATGCATGAAAATTATATTTACTTCTTTTCCTTCTAGTTGATATACGGTGGTGTGTCATCCTTTGGGGATTCAAACATGTATTATTTAGAACATCAAACCCTAGTTGTTGTGATGTTTTATTTGTGATACATGAACCTAGCTTTTCACATTGAGACGCTACTAATACGTGTGTACAAGAACGGAGTACAAGCTTCCTTTAGCTTGTTGTTACTTACCCTATTCGACTAAGGTGTAGTCGATCCACATAAACCCTAATTAGGGTTTATACCTTGTTCTTGATAGTGCACAAAAGGTACGCATCTATTTATTATTTAGTTAATTAATTTACATGTTATTGTAGATCTTTCCGCTGCGTCACTTGTGATGATTATGTGTTTATAGTTTATTTATGATTCACATATTCCAACAGTGGCATCATGAGCCGCGTTTTTAACATGTAATTGATTACATAAAACCTTAAAAATTGAATCTTTAATTAGATACATGCAATTTATAAATCTAGGGTTTATTTTTTTGTAAACCTAATATTAGGTCGACACCTAAAATAAAAGATTTAGGGTTTTTGGTTTTTGTAGAAAACTTGTAGAAAAACCCTAGGATTGCATGCAATTTTTAGGGATTAATTAATGAGTACCTTATGTGACGTCGTTAATTAATTAATTAGATTGCGTACAGGATATATTAACATGATAATATGTGTTGACATGATTATATGTGCAATATGGGATCCATGACAAAATCTTGCATATTTTGTCATGGAATGTTTGTTGATTTATTTGCCACATGATTTTTAAGATAGATCTTAAATTAGGGAAGACCCTAATATATTAATTAAAATTGGTTATGTGCAATGTGGTATCTAATTGATCAAAACTTATGCGGCCAAATTTATTTGGTATCTGTGGTCCATTGGGTACAATGAACTCGAAAACCAATGGGAGTTTTATTGATTAGATACATGAAAATTCACATAGATAATTAATTGGATTTATCAAAAAGGTTTGCATGTGGCTATATGATATCGTTGATGATCATATATGTGTTATTATGTGTTTATTTATTTTTTAAATTACTTGCCCTCTGTGTGTTTAATTATAATGGATTGTAACAACAAAGAGGGTAATTTTTCAAATAAAAATAAATGGACCTAATAACTATGAAACCTTTGTAGTAAACCATTTAATTGCCAAGTCTTATGTGCCGACAGTGGTTCGCTTCGCACGGTAATTTGCTCCCAAGCGAGACTAGCAATTAATAATTTACTACATAAAATTGTTTTAAGCAAGAAAATCATAAGTTTTAGTTGATTGATACGACTGTACTAAGTGGTCGAAGCGGCGGACCTAAAATTGACAAACTAAAAAGTGGGTATAAGGAGGCTTGACATTAAATTGTCATCCGAAAGGGGCGCGTTTTTAATCGCCTTAGGGTGAACGTTTGCTCCTCCGCTCGCCTGTGCGTCAATTTTAGACTTACCAAGTACACCATGATACATACGAAGCATCTTAAGGCAAAGTTGTAATTTGCTCAACGCCTCAATTAAAAACTTTGATGATTTGAGCTTACAAATGAGTAAACGGTTTTTTGTAGAAAACATATGATACAAAGATGAATGCATGACATCTTTGTACATATTTTTTGATAACATACATCAAAAAATTTATACCCTTAAAAATTTAAGTAATATGCCAACCAACTACGAACAGAAACACCTAAGGTTTCATCCTACATCACTAGCAGCCAAAGCTGAATGTGATGTTTTCAAAGGGTGGTTGTCTAAGGGTAAATTGAGTACTTTCGTTGCTAGCAGCCAAAGCTGAATGCAATGAAACGACGTCAATTTACAGTTTCTTAAGTTGGTGAACTTAATTGGGCACTTTCATTACTAGCAACCAAAGCTGATGTAATGGGACGGCGCCAAGGCATAAAGATTTGGGGATGAAACATGCTTACATTTTGCAACTGATGTTGGCAATACAATGTAAGTCCCATGATTCTAGGAATTGCAATTGTAAATTGGAAATTGAGTGCAGCTCTACCTTATTGAGTACTTTCATTGCTAGCAGCCAAAGCTGATGTGATGAAACGACGTCAATTTGGATCCTAATTTTCAATGAAAATTAAACAGTTAAATTTTATTTACCTTGGGTGTTTAATTTTCTTGAAAAATTATTATCGAAAATACTAAAATTGAATTTTGAAAATTCTTTTAATGTATTTAATGCAACGTTAAAACCGTAAACATGGGATATTCTTTTAGTAGTAAATTGATTTACACCCGTAGGGGTTTTGGATAGAGTCAATTTTTGCTGAAAAGAATAAACCGAGTCCACTTTCCATGTGAAGAGTGAGACTTAATCCTATTCCTTTTCATGAGTGAGAAAGGTATAATAGGATAATTAGAATTGTCTATATTCTAAGAAATAACTCATGGCGAATTTCTTGAGAAATTGCATGGTTAGGAGTTATTAAATTAGAAGCTAGACTAATTACCGCAAAAGTGGTAAAAGGCAAACTAGAGTGTTTGATCTAGTTGTTATGCTTTAACCATTTAAAGGTGCTACATACCATGATGGGGATGGTAGACCTAACTAAGGAAGAAATTGCATACCCAATTCTTTCAAGTTAATTGTATTGATGGATATTCCATCATAGACAAAGTAGAATACATTCTTTGAGTACCTTAGTAGCTGTTACATAAGGGATTCGTCAAAGGTGTAGGAAAGTAAACAGCACGCTATTTGCTTTTACTTGTAATGCAACACTTACAATGTTGTCAAAGCCAGTGGGAGCATTGTGTTGTAATTACTGAATAATGAGTTCATGTAGTGATCTTAAATTCAGTGGGAGCTACAAGTCTTGGTAGTTTCCCGGATTATCTCTAGAATTTCTTGAGATAAAATACTTTCCAATTATAGACACTTGTGGTATTAAGGATAGTCGTGTACGTTCCCTTACTAAACAAGGCGATTCTATATCTACTTATATCTATGACACAATCATACTGATCAAATAAGCAAACTATTGACGTATTGTTTATCTGATACATGATGTTGTTCCATGCACAAGTGGGAGAAATCTTATTGTGTGCAAGCAACAACATAAAGGAATATGATTTCAAGGGTTCTCTTAACTGTAAGGTAAGAGACTAATGTTCTAATGTGTTTTAAACACATTCTAATTTATAGAACACTTGGAGTTAATATTGATAGAACTTATGCATGCCATCATCAATTAAGTTCTTGGATCGTTTTGAGCCTTAGGGTTCAACAATAACAATTAACAAATATGCAGCGGAATAAAACAAAACAATTGTTATTAACACAAAGTTTCATTCACAAACATCACTTCAATTATATTAATAACGTGTTATCTAATCTATAACAAGGATCAATGAATTGATCTTGAAGTGAAACAAACTAAACCCTAGACTTTTCTATGACAAACGTCTAGAACACACGCACACCTTTAATTGATTACATTGAGGAAGACTTATTATTAAAACCTGTACCTCTAATTTCTTTATATAATAGAAATTAGGGTTTACAAAATACTACGAAGGACTAAAATATAAATCTTCTTTTGCAAGTAAGTCCTTCATGTTTAATTCTTTCTTGTTTCATTCTTTATGTTTTGTATCATCAAATCCATAAACCCAACAATCTTCCCCTATTTGATGATGACAAAACAAACTCGTTCTTGTACAAACTTCCCTAGACGAAGTAGCAGAAGTTGAGATAATTAAATCTCACCATGAATTAAACAATCTAGTCTTCCCCTTAAGCCATGTCATGCCATCACAATATATCTTCCCCTTTTTGTTATCAACAAATAGAGAATGAATAAACAGTAGAAACTTCCCCTCGAGTGATGCATGTACATAAAATGATTCTTCAAATCTGTAGGCTTTATGTATTGTTGAAGAAAAATAATCATTACCAATTTGATGTTGAAGTAGAAGAAACCAACCTTGTGTCCTATGCCTTGTACTAAATACGACTTCGAACGTATACTTAACGTATAGGGAGACCGCAATCTCTTGACAACAACCACTGAGCACTACAATGTAACTCCTTCAAGTGTTTTGTCAATTCTTAGTCACCTGAACGAACAAACAAGTTACCTTTAAAGTGTAACACCCACCTTAAGATATAATAAGACACAACCTTGACAAATTCAACCGCATCATCAAAGAAATAATAAATAATCCTCTCCTCCAATAAGAAAATTAATGCGAGCCTTTAAATCTTTTAAGAACAAATAAACAAACTCCTTCGTGTGTGTGAACTTCCCCTGTGTGTGTAAACCAATAACCATACTTACTTCCCCTCACTGCTCGTAAATAATGCAACTATCAATCATGTAAACCCAGCAATAACGAAACAGCAGAGAGTAAGTCCAACAGCAGAGTCAATATGCGTATCAGCAGAGTGAATTATGTCGAGCAGCAGAGTGAAATTACCACCGACAGCAGAGTAAAATAACTTAGCAGCAGAGTAAAATTATAACAGCAGTATACTAGCAGCACTGATAATACAATTAATGTGAGCCACTGACCATAAGCGACAACCCAATTAATCTTCCACATGTCGACAAATACGCTTTATACTAGACACCAATTTAGCGATTAAAATAACTAAGCCAATGATATCAATTCACTTTTGTCGCCAAAATAAAATTGACCAATGAAATCTTCCATATCAGTAATATAGATCAACATGCTGTTGACCCCACTTGCGTCTGACATTAGCTAAACACAGTCCAATTCATCTGCTCCGAATATAATACTCACGTTTGACCAATAAATAAACCTCGACAAACAAATCATCCCCAAAACGTCAACACCAATCAGAATAAAATAATAAATCAGTCACAAGTGACAGCTGAATTTAATCGGCACTCATCCACTTGCACAAATATATACCAACCCAATTTATTATTTAATTGATCAATGAATGACAGTACGAGGTTAATTCGTATGAGGTTAACAATTAAAATAGCCAATCATCCATCCACAACCAATTTATTAACTTGCAGCAGACGACAAATAGTCCCACAATCAATCAGATCATAATATTGAATAAACAATAAAATAACTGATATAGCACCGATCATAATATTCAACAAATTCGCTAGAAACAAATTCGCTGTAACAATTTGACCATCGACCAATCAAATCTCCACTTGTTGACGACAAATTAAATGCAATATACCAATTGATGCAAGTAGATCACGTGCGAAAGAAAACAATCATTTAAATATACCTCTGATCAATCAGCAGCAGCAAATACGAAACCCATTATAGTAAACGTTTCTTCTATTTCAAATCTGCTTCTGTCGACACCAATAAACTTTGTGAATCCCTAGGTAACGAGCTCCCCAATCTCTGATACCACCTGATAGAACTTATGCACGCCATCATCAATTAAGTTCTTGGATCGTTTTGAGCCTTAGGGTTCAACAATAACAATTAACAAATATGCAGCGGAATAAAACAAAACAATTGTTATTGACACAAAGTTTCATTCACAAACATCACTTCAATTATATTAATAACGTGTTATCTAATCTATAACAAGGATCAATGAATTGATCTTGAAGTGAAACAAACTAAACCCTAGACGTTTTCTATGACAAACGTCTAGAACACACATACACCTTTAATTGACTACATTGAGGAAGACTTATTATTAAAACCTGTACCTCTAATTTCTTTATATAATAGAAATTAGGGTTTACAAAATACTACGAAGGACTAAAATATAAATCTTCTTTTGCAAGTAAGTCCTTCATGTTTCATTCTTTCTTGTTTCATTCTTTATGTTTTGTATCATCAAATCCATAAACCCAACAAATATCTTCTTTCATTACTAGATATTAATGACAAGGTAAATTACATACTTTCATCATTGCAGCCTCGGCTGAAATAATGAAACTATGTTAATTTACAAGTTTCTAAAAATTAGATAATTATTAGAATAAGTGTCAATATGATAATAAAACTACTTCAAATGTAAATATTTATGTATTGTTGTAATGACATAAATAAATGAAGTAATCTTATACTACTTCATAATTTGAATGTTTATGTATTCTTGGAATGACATAAATATATGAAGTAAATAAATTAACTTGAAATAACTATTGAAACCAAGTTGTGGTGTTCATGATTACTTGAGTTATGCATATTTATATTTTAGTATAAAGATATAAATATGAAGTTTTTGTTGTAAGACTTATAACAAAGTAAGGCGTTAACTTGTTATGGTTGTTTTTTTTTTTTTTTTTTTTTTTTTTTTTTTTTTTTTTTTTTTTATTTTATTAAAGACATATACAAGAAGTCATTGAGTTGATTAATGACTTATAACGTACATTGGGATTATAACAGTTTATGTGCTTTCGTTAAGACATAAAATGAAGTGACTTGGGTAAAAGGGCACTTTTGTTATAAAGTATGCAATTGGTTTGGAAATCTATTGTACCATTAAATTGACTTAGTTGGTAAATAGGTAAGCCAATAACGAAATGTATTTATCTCACATATTGTAAGATTAACTTTACAATATATTTATCCTAATGAAATACATAAGTTTATGGTATGTTCAATTAGGAAAATCAAACTCTTGATACATTGTTTGATTTGAGATAACTATATCTTCTATTCTTCCTAAAGATATCAAGGTTAGAAAATTGAGTATGGATTGAAAATACTCAATTAGACTCCAACCTAGAAGATTAATAAGACACCATTTAATATGGAATGTGATCAATCACATTAAGTCTTAAAAATTGAAGTTCAGAATTTGTTAAACTACTTGTTGGGTAGGTTATTAACAAATTAAGGTTAGGAACTGTCAATTTGTATTTGTAAAGTCCCAAAAGAGAACAAGTTGTGTTGCTCTATTTGCTAAGCATTTATAGGTAATCTATAAATTGCAAAAGGCGAGTGGGAGTTTTATCTTCAAAAGATAAAAAATTACAAGATACATAATCTTCTAAATACGCTAGCAAAATCATAATGAGGATTTAACATGTTAGTGTTAAATCTCAAGATGATGGAATTCTTAATTCATAGATCCGCAAGGATATCTCAAATATTTGTAGAATATGTTGAGGGTTATGAGTTACAGGATCGTGGTATGCCCGTTAATAAATTGCAAATGTTTATTTGGCAAATTACTCATACTATGAATAATTAGATGCTGTCCAAAAAGATAACTAGTTTGGAAACGTAGTTGATCTTAAACTCTATAGTAACACTATAGAATGGAAATGAATTTCTAAAATGGAAATGAAAATCCTAAAGATTTAAATTCTTGTGTAGAAATCATAATGGACAAATTTGTATACATATTTAATATGTGAAAAGATTATCAATCACAATTAAGCAATTAAATGTGATTGAAATTCTTTCTAAGCACATTAAATATATAAAGATTATGATTGTTATTATTAGTTTCATTTATATGAAATTAATAATGGAATATCAAAACTCTTTCTTGGATAATTACTTGAGCGAGGACGAAAAGTAATTGAAAGGAGTGTTTGAATTCGAAATAATCTTTAGTAGTATAAAAAATGCAAATCATTTGTGAATGGATTAATGCATGCATCTAGAAGATATACTTATTTTAGTTATTAAATCTAGTTTGATTTATAATTAAAATTAAGATATTTCTTAATATTCCTGAAAGCTAGTGGGAGTGATGTATTTATTTTCTTATTTCATATATGTTGTATAACATATAGGAAGTAACATTCCATTAACATTTATATGTTAAGTTTTAGTTTGGAATGAAACTTCATATAGAAAATAAAACCTTGAAATATATGTTTATTTGATTATAAACATAAGCGGAAAAATAACTGATTCTAAAAGAACATGATATTCTATTAGAAGATCTAGATAGAAACATATCTTTGAAAAGATATGACATGAACAAAATCTAAGTTTGACACAAGGATTTTTCATGTACATCATGTTGCTTGTTGTATCATGCTTGGATGCAAGATGATTGACAACATTAGTATCTAATTATAAATTATTAGATAGTTAAGTGTAATGGATATGGTTTAGAATTTACATCCTCAGCCTGGAATTACTCCAAAATTCTAAATATGAACCATATGGCATATTGTTGCTTAATTGATATAGTGGACAAATCTTGAAGGATTTGGAGATATCAAAACATTACACGATGAATGTTAAAAGTTTACGGAACTTTTAAAAGAGCATATTGTTGTTGGATACAATGATGCTAGTAAGATTGAGATGACACTCAATACTAGTCATGGTGGGAGCTCATCCTTATTAGGAGACCATGTATACTAGTTATGCTCAATATGAGCATAGTTGCGTTATACATAAAGAAGTGGAATACTTTAACTACAAAGGTTTGGTAGTTTAATTGTCATAAATTCGTGCATGAGGATGTCACGTATTTTATGAAGTATGTGGCAATATCTAGATAGATGAATGCACACATACAAGAATTTCATTATTGAAATAAGTATTCTCAAAATTCCGACAGATCAACATTAGTTGATTTATGCCTGGTCAACAAGTATGTGGAACATGACTTGTGGCATAATTCATTAATGAGTATTATCATGCATTGATCTAGTTAGTATTTGGATAAGGGATGTTAAGCAATATTATTTTAATAAAATAAAGTGCGGATAACGTTTATTATCATTTATTAATATTTGTATCCTATATTTGCATGTTTAAATCCATGAATAACTAATGTTATTCTAAATAGTCCGTTGTCGATCAATAATATGGGAGTATTATTGAATTAAGACAAATGTGAGGATTGGTAGAATGTACTGTAAGGTTGAGACACCAATGTCACATGATATTCAATAGTGGATAAATTGAATATAGGACTTATCCCAACCGCATGATTATACTTTATGGATCGTCGTCATTAAGTATATCATGAATATTTATCCTCAGACTTGAGATACCAGGTGACTGCCGAGGATGTAGCTCATTTTCTGTGAGATAGTCTAACGCTATCCGTAACAGGTAGTTATAAGGGCTATTTTCTGAGGTGATGCAAAGTTCGAGGGTCACGCTCGTAGTCAATAAAGGATTTGTTCCTTCAACTTTGTGTTGAAGTTTAATACTGCTTGGCCACTCGTAGGATTGACAAGATGTTTGCGTGGCCACGCCCAAAGTCTATTTGGAAGACGTTCAGATGTTTTGGTAATCTTGATCAATTAAGTATAAACGAGAAACTATTGTTAATTATGGAATGACCAAGATCCATATCCATATTAACGCGGTATTAGTAACAAAAGGATAAGTATGATGATTAAATTCATCACGTGGTTTTTCCAGGAAAACCATACTCGGTTCGATCTGGGGGCATTGGGATCTGTTAAGCTAGACTAGCCCATGTCATTACTATATTAAAAAATATCCAAGTGGGAGTTGTTAGAGTTTATGGATTATTTATTAATATTTATATGTCTGGTTTCGAACCCGAGACTTCGGGATTGCACACATTACGTATGAGTCTCAATGTATTAATAATTAATATAATGATTTATGATTAATTATTAAATCACAAATATTTATATGGTCGAACAAGGAAAAATGAGGGGGTTAAATGTCGATTTTTGAAACTTAAGGAGGTGTTGGACTCAAACTTGGAGAGCAAGTTTGGAGTGTATATAAACCCCTCAAAGCTCTATGATCGACACATGTATCCCTATCCGATTTATATAATCGGTTCTTTTCCTCTTTTTCCAAAACCCACTGACATTCTATACAGTTAAAGAAGTCAAGCTACATGCCATGCATGTGGGTGTACTGTTGGTACAGAATTTTGTATGCATATGGATATGCATGAAAATTATATTTACTTCTTTTCCTTCTAGTTGATATACGGTGGTGTATCATCCTTTGGGGATTCGATCATGTATTATCTACAACATCAAACTCTAGTTGTTGTGATGTTTTATTTGTGATACATGAACCTAGCTTTTCACATTGAGACGCTACTAATACGTGTGTACAAGAACGGAGTACAAGCTTCCTTTAGCTTGTTGTTACTTACCCCTATTCGACTAAGGTGTAGTCGATCCACATAAACCCTAATTAGGGTTTATACCTTGTTCTTGATAGTGCACAAAAGGTACGCATCTATTTATTATTTAGTTAATTAATTTACATGTTATTGTAGATCTTTCCGCTGCGTTACTTGTGATGATTATGTGTTTATAGTTTATTTAGGATTCACATATTCCAACAATTCGCGTCTCCAGGAGTTGGCTATAAAATGGTACGGGGGAACGGTTCTTTCTCCAAGTTGGCTGGTCAAATTAGTCAATTTGACTAGTATTGGATTATTTTTTGTTTTGAAAAGTGTGAACAATTTCCACCACTTGGGAAATTACCCAGCCTCAAGAGAATTGAATTGTTAGGCATGGATTCTTTAAAGTGTTTCCATGATGACGACAACGCTACATCAAAGGAGGAGATTCTTTTTCCTAGTTTACAAGAGTTGAAGATATTATATTGTTTGTCTTTGGTTTCTTTGCCTAATAACTTCCCAAAACTGCAGTCATTGAAAATAGTAGGGTGTCCCAAATTACATTCTCTACCAGATGAGATACAAAGTTTCAAGGATCTCAATCAAATTACCATTGAAGATTGTGAAATTCTAAGCAGAAGGTGTGAAAAGGAGATCGGAGAGGATTGGCCTAAAATTTCTCACATTCCTCATCTCAAAATTGATTGAACCTCCACGGTAATATTCTCCTTTTCTTCTTTCTTTTAATTGTGGTTGTTTATCTTTAAACAAATCTAATAGAGAAAAGTATTTAATTGTTGCTTTTTGCATTGATGATGAGTATAGTCAGTCAAAGTGAAATAAAATGTACTCTTTTCAAATGTCAAATGTTGTTTTTTTTTTTTTTTTTGTTTTTTTTTTTTTTTTTTTAAATTTTGCAGAAACAAAATATTCTTTTGTATATCTCTTAAAATTTTTAGCTTATATATTCATTATTGATTTTCAAGTTGATGAATATAGCTAAAGTGAATGAAAAATTAGGTATTTTCAAGTATCAAATGTGATTCACTATTTTTATATAACCGCAAATAATTTGTTCACCAGCTATTCTAGTATAAATTGTTTGATTTACTTGGTTTAATTTTTATCTATAATTTTGAATGGAGTTTGCGGGAAGCTAATGTTCATTACATTTTGGTTTGTGTTTAGAGTATGAGAATTGCCGAGAAGCGCACGCATGAGGATTATAATCGAAGTTTGATGAGATATGTGAGGATGGTGCTACTTTGCAGTTTTAAGTCTCTTGTTTTCGTTGGGTGAATTTTGTGGGTATATTCATTGTAAACCCTCACGAGACAACACTCTTCCACTAGGGATCATCTAGGGATTCAAAGGCTTGTTGCTATGCTAAATGCAACCGCGATTCCTGCGAAAGTGAGTTAGGATCATGTACAATTTGTTTTTTTCCATTCTTTTCAGCTTGTGTATCAATGACGTTTCTTTTCCTTTTTTTTTTCAATTTGTGTGTGTATGCATGATATGTAGTTCCTATATGTAAAGTGTTCTGCTGTATAAGTCCTTTATGTTATTATAACATTTTATTGAGCCATCGAATTACAATAAAGTATGGTTTATTTTGTGCAAAAATGAGATCTGTCATATCACCATATGTGTACTATGAATATACCATAGGAAAATTAGTTGCAAGGTTTTCTTAATTAGAGTTATAGTATATTGACCTTTTAATAGAATATGGAAAGTGAAAGGGGGTTAGTTAGGGGGGTTAAAGTTGGATGATATCTTTGGAAGACATCGCAAATCTTGTTGATTCTATGGATGGTATTTGCATAGCTATAGGTGATTTCAATGCAGTTAAGTCCAGATCTGAAAGAGAAGGCTCCCAATTCGATGCAAATGAAGCCATGTCTTTCAGTAATTTCATTGCAAATGTGGGATTTCACGACTTTAACATGGGTGCGCGAAGTAATACTTATTTTAATCGAAGTGGATCAAAGATGAAAATTGAGCAAGTTAAACCGGTTCCTTGTTAAAGTAACTTTTGTTTTTCACTGAAGAAACACTTTGTTACAGTATTGGACTGTGTTATCTTGGACAATTGTCGGAGTATGTCATCTCGGACCATTGTCCCAGCCTTTTGTCCAGTGCTTGTTGTTGGGATTTATTAACATGTTAACCAATTAACACTACGAGTACGCAACGGAATATTGGATCTAGTTTGGCTATTAGAATTAACACAAATAATAAACAAACAAAACAAATAAAAGGGAACAAGAAAACTAAATAGAAAACTCCCTCCGTCCCTAAATAAGTGTCCACTTTGACTTTTGAAGTATTTCTTATTCAACTTTGACCTTAAATATTTTCGTTTGTCGTATATAATACTTGATGCAAAATATATGGATGAATTGGATTTTAAATGTATTTTAATTTGGTATACTTTTTATCAAGTATTATATAACACAAACAAAAATATTTAATGTCAAAGTTGAACAAGAAAGACTCCAAAAGTCAAAAGTGGACATTTATTTAGGGACGGAGGGAGTAGAAAACTAACCCTTGTAGTCACCCGCAAATAAAACTAAGTAGTAAATATATACTACCTCTACGGTTGCTCACACAAATACGTCAAACAAATACGTCCGGAATGCTAGCCGTGTACCACGTAAATCCAAACACCAAGTGTTAATGCTCAAAACCGGATCAAAATCCAAACAGCCCAAAATCCTTTGTTTTCCGAGATCCACAGTGCTCGTCCAAGAACTGATTCCTTTGTTGTCCGATATCGGACAACACTAAGCTGCCCAAGAACTCCCTTCCTGTCCGAGAACGATCAGAAACACTCCAAAAGTTTCTGCAGCTTACCGTGACTTGTGAACTTGTAAACCAAAGTACCAAAAGTTACTAACAAGCTTATGGGACTTAGTGAACACTTGAATAACCCACTAATCTTAACAAGAAGATCTAGCGGGCTACCTAAAGTTATGAACCTTAATAAGAGTTTTAGGGTTTCGATGAAGATGAAGATGGAATATGAGAGAGTATTCTGTGATCAAGAGCTGTATATTTTCGTGAGTTGTGAGCTGAGATATGAGGTCTATATATAGTCTCACATTCTCACTTATGATAAGCTTTAAAAACACTTCATGATAAGCATAGAACTCTTCCTCTTTAACTCTTATCACAACTCTCTTATTCCTTCTAATCCTCAATGAACCTAGACACTCCAAGATCCCTTCTAGATCCTTCATAAACCGGCCACAATGGTTAGGACAAGTAAGGAGTCTTGTCTAGTTCATTTCGTGTCCAAACCGGGTCGTTTTGAGCATTACGTGAAATAATAATGTATTCTAAATGTTTAAAGTGTGTGCCCCCAATAGGCTCACATACCTTTAGTTGTATTTAAGCTATTCCAACTCACATATTCCAACACTTGTGTGGATTTCAGACCTAAGCCTTTTAGGGTGTTTGAGATAGGGGTCTGCTATCTCAAAATGAGATTGGAGCATATTAGCACTAGTAAGATTCGTCAAAATGTTGTGTAAAATGGGCAGTTGAGGGGGACGAAAACACTCGCTATCCTCATGCTTATTTAAAACATAAATAGAAGGAAGAATAAAATTATGGGTATTATCTCAAATGGTTTTTTTGGATTACAGATCCATCTCAGCTCAAATGTATCATCATGTATGACCATTTTTTGGATAGGTTCATTGAGCCTCATGTACAAAGGCCTGGTTTTCCAATCCAAATAGTTGTGGCTCAAAAGGGAGGGGCACATAATTCGTGTTTAACCCAGCGTATTCGGTAACTATGGTTCAGTGCCTACAAGGCTACAAGCATGCCCCTCCCTTTGGAGTACCTTCTGTAGTTTTAGAATACAGAAACGAACTCACACTGAAAACATCATCCAACTAAACATGATTCACTTTGTTAGCTAACTCAATTAGAGAATTTGAACTAGATCAGATGTAACATTATAACCCATCCTTCCGAAACTAATGAAAGGCAGGCCAAATGGCAGTGAGATTTCTAATAGCCCTTATCTGTATATAATTCATTTCGCTACCAATGATGTTGAAAGGTCAAACTGCAATTGTCCCAAAAGAGGCTACATCAAAATTCAATTTATAACTTTAACTCCCAAGTATTTAGCAAGGGTGATCACCCAAATACTAAGATGTAATACACAGACTACACTGTCATGTGGAACATCCTTCTGTTGTTAAGACAAGGGAAGAAGCCATGGGTGACGATAGGTTTTGGCCTTTTCTTGCCCTAGACCTTCTTCTCACCCGGAAGAACCACTCATTAGCAGGCTGAACTAACGAGTGTGCTACTACACTATAAAGGATGTTATCAATATACTTTTCAACATAATGCGCAAGACGCAGAAGATTCATTTTTATTGCTATTACAAACATCTTATATCCAACACTAATTTTGATGCTCATCAGCATTCAAAAACAATGGGAGAGCTTCTGTTAAAAATAGAGCATTCTTATTGGCCAATTGAAAGTCTAAACTGAAGATGACCCGACACGTAAACGGAAGATACATGGATCCGCCCTGTAGACTGAATATAACCCGAAGAGGATTTTCCGAACTTGGATCTTCATGTTGATTGTACTTTTCTCACACTTTTATCCACTTGCAAGTTGTTAAAACCAATTCTTCATCCCCATGAGATGAGCTTTGTGAGATGCCTTAGTGTGTCTTCACTACTAAGAAAACTCGATTCAGTTATATTTGCTTGCTCACAAGTAACTTTGTCATTGTCGG